>VMDR010003584.1:0-70428 GCA_007922815.1 Macrotus californicus
CACACACACACACACACACACACACACACACACCCCTACCGTCCTCCCCCCCCTCCCCGCTCTCGGTGCCCCCATCCAACCCGTTTTCTTTTTTTTTTTAAGTTAAACAGTAAACTTACTTTTGTTTTTATTTTCTTTTTTTTTTTCCAGCTCGCCTTTTGGATCCAAGAAACCCTTTCTTCCTTTTTTGGGAAGCTTCCGGGTTCTACATTAGGATGCCAGAGCGCCTTTTGTTGCTTCCCTCTCAGCAGTCCCGCTCCACGGTTTTCTTTGTTTTTTGTTATTTGATGCCAATCAATTCAGGCAAAAAGCAATGGTTCCCCAGAGCCCTACCAGCAAAATCCGAACCCCAGGGCCACTTCCTCTATTGTCTTCCCTCCCGGTACTGAGGGAGCCGGCCCTGACCTTCTGGGCCTCCTCCTGGGCGAGTCCCGCAGTAGAATCTCCCATTCTTGAGTGTCATCTGCTCCCCACAGGCACCTTTGGGACCAGGGACCTAGATGAATGAACCTCAGGCCTCCCCCTGTGCCGGCAAAGTGACTTCCCCCTGCCACATTGTGGATTTGAGGGAAGGAAATGCAGCCTGTCCCTAGCTCCTGCGACTGTAGGTTGAAAACTGAAAAATGGGCCAGGATCTGTACATTGGTCCCCACAGGAACCAGCACTGTTGTTCCACATAGCACGGATCCCTGCTACTCATGCAAGCTGAGGCCTCAAGAAAGTTGAACGCCGCTGGGCTGAGGTTTTCTGCCACGGTGGGGAAACGTCTCACACCACATGTACACGCACAATGTACCAACATCAAAACACCACTGGAGCATGTACGCCAAAGACCTTCTTCTACCTTGTGGGCAAGAAAAGGGGTTCTGTAGAAAGTAACCTCACAGGGTGATCTGATCCAAAACTCCTAACTGGGCAGGTCGAGGTGGGTAGTCACACTTCAGGCACATAACTTTTTAGTAAACGTTTTCATCGTTTTAAGCAAGCACTATCCATTGTTTTTGTGCACCTAGGTTAACACCCTTTGAAACAGGCCGTGACCCCCGTCAAGAGAAAGTATAATCTCAGCCATCCTGTGATCCAATCCCTGCCTTGCTTTCTCCACCCTCAAACCTTTGCCTTTTCTTCCCTCCTTAATCTCCAGTGCATAAAAGAAACTGTAAAAATAACAAACTGTAAAAAAAACAAAAGAGAAACAGACTAATAGCTGCAGAAAACACACTGATGGCTGTCAGAGGGGTTTGGAAGGCTGGGGGAAAGGTGAAGGGATTGAGAAATGCACATTGATCGTTACAAAATATATTACGGGGATGTAAAGCACAGCATAGTCAATAGTATTGTCATAATTGCCAGGTGGGTACTTGAATTACTGGGGGGAGCGCTTTGTAAATTTATATAACCATTGTGCTGTATATCTGAAACTAATATAAAATAATGTTAAATGCCTACTGTCATTGAAAAATAACATTTAAAAAACAACTTAAAATAAAAAGAACAAAAGAAAATGCAAAACTGTTACTCTCATTTGAGATATTGCTCCCCAGCATATGTCATCAGTTTTGTCTCAAATAAACTTATAAAAATTCTTCACAGGTTTGGACATTTCTTATGTTGACAACCCCAAACCAGGCCTGGGCTATACCTGCTTAAGTCACTTCTACCCTCCAGGGACATGAAGAAGAGTGGGGACTGTTCACTTACTGCTGCATGAGGAGACAGGCAGTCTGTCTCCCCAAGTACCTGGTCACCAGGAATGTTGGACAGTGCCAGGAAGGCTGGGCTTCCGCCCATTCTCTGAGCTTGTTGACATGTATCGTTCTTAGTGGGAAAGAAGCTGCAGCCTACCACTTGTTGCGTACGGGAATTTGCATGTCTATCTGCCCACAACCAGTCAAGGCCTGGTGGTTAAAGTGACACCTGGGAAGCCAATAACGAAACAAGGCATGCCTGGAACTTGCATTGCTCACCATCAGGAAAGGTGGTGAATGTTGCCAGAAAAGGTGGGGAAAGCAGAAGCCAAACTCTCATTGGCCATCTCCTTGGCTGCAGGAAAAAGGCGGGGAGTCGGGAGAGCTGGCGTGGAGGTCCGGCTCGTTAGCTGGTTTACCTTGTTCCCTTGGTTTCTCAGCCTCTAGGAGGAAGGAAATACAGCAGTCTCTTCCTACCTGGTAGGAGTGTACACGTGGAGGTAGGCCCAGAGTGACAAGGTGGCAAGAAGCCATGCAGCCTCGGTTTGAGGTTGCTGCCCTGGCTCCAGGTTTGCCTCTTCCCCATGACACAGAAAATGGACATTCTAGATGTTTCACACCAGTGTGACAGTATATCAAATGGCTGTGCCAGAGCTCTGTCTCAGTGGGGTGTCAGGGTGCTGGAGGCGTAAGGACTTCAGTTGGACACAAGAGAAGCCCCAGTGATGAGCTGATTCATTTTGCAAACATTTACTGAACCCAGGCCCTACCTTTCCACTTACTGTCCACTGGGAGAGGCAGACACCCAACTGGGCCAAGTGTAGAGTGAGAAGTGACAAGGCAGAGGCAGGCCCAGGTGGCAGTGGGAGGGCTGAGGGTTGGTACTGGCCCAGGCTGGGTCGGAGTGCGGACACAATGGTTCCCATGGAAGGTGCTGTTCCCCAGGCCCTGAGAGTTGCGGCAGGCCAGGGGACATGGGGCAGGAGGAAGCCTCTGCCAGAAGATGGAGCTTTAATTCTTGCCTGTGTTCAACAGCAGCGGTCCCCAACCTTTTTGGCACCAGGGACCAGTTTCATGGAAGACAATTTTCCATGGACTGGGGAGGAGGCATGGTTTTGGGATTCAAGCGCATTACATTCAAGCTCACCTCCTGCTGTGAGGCCTGGTTCCTAACAGACCCAGACAGGTGCGGGTCTGCCCCCCACAGGGGTTGGGGACCCCTACTGTAGCGTCCTCTTTAGAATCTTAAGGCCAACATGCCAGTGTGCTGATGAATCTCTGAGGATTTTGCTGGTCATGTGGCTGCACTGGGTAGCCTTTAAGCTGTGAGTTCTCAGGTTCTTTTCTGAAGATGAGTGGGATTGTAATTTCCACTGGGCCCAGGTGGCATCTGGTTTCAGGGATGAATTTGCCCCAGAAATCCACCCCCTTCCCATGGAGTTACTTCAGGGCTCTCTTCACTGGTATGTGGAGCATCATCTCATTCCCCACAACCCCTGCGTGTCCACTTACGTGCAGGAGAACTGCACAGGGAGGACCCCTTCCCGTCTGCTGTTCATGTTCTCGCACACTTAGGTGAGTAGCTGGCCCCCTCTGAGCCTCAGTCTACCTTCGTGCTTAAAACCATTAGAAGGCTGCCATGTCCTACTCCTCCCCCATTCAGAAAAACAGATAATAAACTGTTTGAAAAACTATAGTTTCTAAAAGTATCTTTATACAGAGTAATGTTTCTTAAAATTCTGAGTGTTTCAAAGTCACCAGCTGGCGGACAGGGGGTGCAGGGTTTGTTTTCAAAGGCATTTTTTTCAGCCCACTCAGATTCCGAGTCAGGAGGCTGCAAGTGGGCCCAGGAACATGCATGTTTAAAGTCATCCTAAGGACCGCCGATGCTGCTGGTCTTCGGACGGCATTTTGACAAAAGCAGTGTAGATGACCTCACATCTGTTCTCAGGAAGTCCACTTAAGTGAACTCTCCTTCTGTCAAGTTTGGACAAATCCCCTGGGATGTTTTAATCCTCTGCCCCTGAAAGGAAGCACGTAGAGAGGGGGCTGAGAGGGCGACCCAGCGTGTGCAGGGTGGGAAAATGTGCAGTAAGCCAAGGTGGGCCCTCCGGAGTCCACGAAGCAGACACACTGCAGCGAGCGTGGAAGAGGGCCACACAGCGGAAGGGTTCCTCCTGCTCCTCTTCTTTTACAGCAACCGGACCCTCGTGAAACAGACCGAAAGCAAAAAAACAGCCACCCAGTTCGGAAACTTAATTCAGAGTTGGGAATTGGAACCCAGTCCCAAAGGTTCAAAGTGCCAGTGTCTGGCATAGAACAGTGCCAGCCAAATCTCCACAAACCCAAACGCTTAGGCCCTCGGCTCACAGCAAACCCTGAGAAATGTCAGGACAGGAACGCTGGACTGTTGCCCACTGCACACCCCAGGGATGTCCAATTTCCACGCTCTTTTGATTGGCACCCTGGCCTCCAAACATGCTTTGGCTTGCACCACGGGTGCACCACAGCGCGGCCCTCCTGTCTCCTATCGGTTGCTTCTACTGCTGATACCACGGCACAGCTGTTTCGAATGTTCCAGTAAGGTTCGTCATCAGTGATGATATGATTTCAAGTAGCTGTGACAGGTCTGAGTCTGGGAGACTGACATCTTATCAGATCTGTTTAGACTGTCATTGTTTTCATGTCAGAATGCAGCCAGAAGTCCATACAAGGAGTGGAAGTGACAGCTCAGTCATTTACCTTCCTCTGGGGCAGGAACTGTTAGTATGACCTCCAAACCTTGGTTTCTTCCTAGGAATCCTTGAAAGCTACGTGTCCGTGTTGTCAGGATTGCCGTATTTAACCTCGGTAATATCCTGCAAAGTCTAGCCCCGCAGGGACACAAAACCCCACCAGGTTGTCACGGCCCCCCACCCTCTGCATGGAACACCACGCGTGCTTGGCTGCTTGACATATGAGAGACAATGAGAAGGCCAGCACCAGTCTGGGTATCAGATACTAGTGAAGCTACATTCTCATTTTTTAAAACATTCTCACCTGAGGTTACATCTACTGATTCCAGAGAGAGAGGAAGGGAGAGAGTGAGAGAGAAAGAGAGAGACAGACTGACAGACGGACAGAGAGGCATCAATGTGAGAAACATGGATTGGTTGTGTCCCCTTCATGCCCCAACCAGGAGTTGAACCCACAACCTAGGCATGTGCCCTGACTGAAAATCAAAGTCACTACCTTTTTGGTGCATGGGAGGACAATTCATCCAATTGAACCACCCAGCCAGGGCTACTTTCTCATTTTGAGATTGAAAATATAAATACATAAATAAATGTTCTAGTATTTTCTTCCCATACCTCCGACAGACCATCTTGCACAACTCAATCTGGAGACCACTGACCAAACTGGACCCTCCCACGGCAGGGGCCCACACCTCTGAAAGCCAAACTCTCAGGGTGGAGATGCAGCAGTTAGCCAGGCCCCTACGATAGGAAGAAATTCTGAAAGTACAGAAAAATCACATGTTGCAGTTCAGACTTCTACTGTGGCATCAGCAGTTGCCGAGCTCCCACGCTCCCTTTTGCCAGGTTGAGGGGTAGGCAGACTGAAGGCTGTGCTGAGGGCCGTGTGAGGTTGGGCATAGGGTTTGGAGGACTGTCAGGGTCTCCACTTCAAGCTGGGCCTGGCTGTGTAAGGTTTGCTGGGAACAGCGGCCAGGTTCCAGGACTGAGTATGGGGAAAGAGCGGCCCCTGGTGGCTCCAACACACTCTGCCTCAGAACCTCAGCATCCCTCCTGCTTTGGTATTTGCTGAATCTTCAATTTGAAGTCCAGGTGTTCTGGTATGATTTGCATAGACAAAGGTAGGAAAGACTTAGATTCTTATCTGGGCTCCTCTGTGTGATCTCAGGCAAATTAGCTCCTCTGAGTCCTTGGCATTAGATGTGATTAGCAGACCTACCTACTCTTTGCTGGGGTTAAATGAGATGACGAGGGAAAAGCAGTAAACAGTGCATGTAGGAAGGACTCATGACTGACGTTGATGCCTCTAGACATCTACAAGCACCCAGAAAATGTTTCTGGGCACAGCCCTGGAAGAAGAGTGGGAGGTTCCCAAGCAGGAGCTTACGTTCTTGTATTAATACACATGAGCGAGCAGTGAACGTGACCTAGGCAGGTATGGTAAGCAGCCTGTGTGTGTGTGTTGCTGTATATGTGGGCACACAAGTACAGTCACAGAAAAAAGACAGATAGCTCTGGAAGATGCTCAGTGCACATCCCAGAGGGGTGCAGAGGTGACAAAGAGGAAGCTAGTGTCACTTATTCCTCTCACCATACTGCAGATCTAAACTCTGAGAGCAGATGAGCTTATTAATGCATGCCACAATTATTTACTGATCACCTACTATGTAGTAGGCAGGGTCAACAAAATTGAACAAACACCCATCACAGGGTGCTTTCAAATAGAGGTCAGTGCTAAATAACAGAGCTGATCTTACCCAGTGTGGGTGGTGGGGGCCAGTCTAGACTGGTGGTCTGGGGACTAATCATTGTATTTTTTGCAGCCACCCAGAAGTGCACAAAACCAGGCCCAGGCAGAGAAAGGAGTCCTCTGCCCAGGTGGCCTTCCAGAGGTGTGTCACCACCCAGTTCTTTGGAATGTGTTTGGGTTTGAACCGTCCAGAAGAATCCAGGAAAAGATGAGGTGCACTCTCTCAACCACTCTTGCTCCATTGCAGGGACTCCATCCAACTAAAATTTGGTTCTGTTAAAAGCTAGCACCCCCTGAGTGTTCCCCAGCTTTCTCCTCTCCACCAGCAGAAGGGGATGGAGGCCTTGCCTAGGACTGGTGATAGAGAAGGATGGAGGAGCTGACGGCTTAGAAGAGATACACAGGCTCTGCCAGCCTCTAGTGGGGCCCTGTTGGGACTCTGGGTCCTTCCACAATCTGGGAGAATTTACACATTTGCCCAGATGAGCTGAAAGATCAAAATGCATGGACCTTTTGTTGCTCTGCTCCCCATCCTGCACCTGGATTACCAACTTCTGACTTGTAGCTACGATCCCAACAGTCTTGAGAGGTGCCCTAAGCTCACTGTACTTACTAATTATATTACTTCTTAAACACCTACGATGTGGTAATGTGGTAGGCAGGGTTAGGGAGGAATGGATACTGAGATCAGGGAAGG
The DNA here is from genome assembly GCA_007922815.1 of Macrotus californicus. Classification (NCBI taxonomy): domain Eukaryota; kingdom Metazoa; phylum Chordata; class Mammalia; order Chiroptera; family Phyllostomidae; genus Macrotus; species Macrotus californicus. Next base: position 6,871 of record VMDR010003584.1, read on the forward strand.
GCTTCTGCCTGGGCTGAAACTTCCCCCTACACATGACTTGGACTTTTTCTCTCCCAGCTGTCTCCCTCCATTTGCCCAGCCAGAGGCACAGAAGACTTGCCTGTGGTCTGCTTCTGCCTTCAGGGAGCACAAACCATCACGTGTTCTTTCTGCCAATTCCCCCCACACCCCGCCCCCCAACTATTCCAGATAAATGCAAAACTGCCGGGTGCTTCACTGTTTCCGCTTTCTTGCTGGCTTGAAAAATAAAACTGTTACAGTGTTACAACTCTCCCCAAAGGCCCAGTGTAGCTGCTCAGCTTGGGGGTGGCTGGAGTGGGAGAGGGGCTGGGAACCACCTACCATCAGAAACAAGGCTTCTGCGAAGACACTCCGAGGTCAGACAACAGACCGCTATACCTCCATCTCCCTGATTGCTGTGCTGCTGTTCCCCCCTTCCCAGACCCCCAGCCTTTTCCTGCCTCTGGTCTCTCCCCAACACCCTGACCCTGTCTTTCCAGGCTCTGCCCTCAGACCTCAAGAAGGAGAGAAACAAAGAAAGAGCCAATCCATGGAAAAGAAGTTCCTAATTCAAGTCCTTTACAATTCCTTTGGGAGGGTTTAGCAGGCCTTAGTTAAAGGTACATATAAATCTATGCACTAATGCTGATGATAATAACAGTAATAACTCCACTATAAAAAGGAAACGATCATAACTTTTGACTCAGCTATAAACTACACTCACATATTAACCCCCCAGAAAGAAACCAGTAATTTAACAAGAAGCTGGGACATAGCGCGGCAGCAAGGAGGGGGGTGAGCAGGGAGGCCATTTCAGTGCTAACCCTTCATCTCCCTGGTAGGAAGGCAAAGACAATGGCTAGAGTTGAGAAATACAGAAGTACATAGCTAAAAAGTTCAATCATGGGTATCAGGCGTAAGAAAGTGCAGGACAGTGCTATAAGCCATATATTATTTAGAAAATAATCCTCATGCACAACTTTGATTTAAAAAAAAAAACCCAATAATCTAAAAATGTCTTAAAAGCAAGAGAAGCATTAGAGATAGTGTTGAGAAGCCTTTCCTTCAAGGCAGCGTGAAAAGACTGACAGGTGGCAGATGTGAGATAAAAATAAAATGACACCAGGACAAATCTAGACATCTGGATGCAGCGCAAAAGGCAGAGAAGAGAGAGGAGAGGGGACAATTGGGGAAGTAAACAAAGGACATTTTCCTGAGGCATAGCAAGACACAGGTCATCCGGGAAGGGATCCACTGAGGCCATGAGCACAAATGGGGAGGCGGAAACTATAAATTCCGATGGCCAGTAGGCACAGGAAGTAATACTGAACGATACATTCAGCTGGAGAAACACACAGGAAAGCCCCAGTGTCCCCACCTGTCTAGACTGACCGTGCTTGGAGAGCTCGGTAACACCTAGTATTCATAAGAAGGTGGGCCGTGAGACCCTTGGCTAATGTTACGGAGAATACAATGGTACACACTTTTTGCAGAAAAAAAAAAATGTTCACAATTTTAAATGTTCTTACTCATGCCCTGGACAGTTGGCTCATTTCGTTGAAGCATCGCCCCTTATTCCAAAAGGCTGCGAATTGGATCCCTGCTCAGGGCGCATACCTAGGTTGCAGGTTTGATCCCCTGTCAGGGCGTGTGCGGGATGCAACCTATCACGTCTCTCTCTCACATCCATGTCTCTCTCTCTCTCTGTCCCTTCCTCCCCCTCTCAAATGAATAAAACATATCTTCAGGTGAGGATAAAAAATAAAATAAAACAAAAAAGAAAATAAAATGTCCTTACTCGTTATTCCAGCAATGTCACTACTAGGAATTCATCCCTTGCGTGTGCTCATGAAAGTGTGTCAAGACGTTTACATCGTTCAGAGGTGTTCACTGCAGTGCCGTCTGCACGGACACAGAGCTCGCAATGACTTCAGGGCACCAACAAGGCGCGGGGGTCCAGCGCAGAGGAAGGCAGGCCGGCTGCGTCCAGTGTGTGTGGTGCGCATTTTTTAAAAAGATGTGCTTTTTTAAAAAAAAAAAAAAAAAAAAAAAAAAAAAAAAAAAAAAAAAAAAAAAAAAAAAAAAAAAAAAAAAAAAAAAAAGATGTGCTTTTTACATATAGACAGTATTATTTTTAGATATCTTCACTATCTATGGAATCTTTCTACATATAACATTATCTTCAGAGACCTTTATTATCTATAGAATCTTTTCAAGAAGCTTCACTGTTCACATGTCATATGCCAGCGCAGTGTAACCATTTGTCCCTGGACGGGCAGTACCGAGGGAAGCAGTGAAGACGCGGAGCGGGACTGCAGGGGAGGGCCGGGAAGAGCGGCGCCTTTCCGTGTCCCAGTGCACAGAACCACTTCAGCTCTGCCGGGCATTGTGTTATTGTGTTATTGAGTTATTTTATGCTTTAAAGAATGTTCTATTGTTGTCATCGTTGTTTTCCTCACAATACTTATTTGTTTATATTTAGAGGAGAAGGGAGGGAAAGAAACAGGACCTGGCCAGCAATCCGGGCTTGTGCCCTAACTGGGAATCGAACCGGTGGCCCCCAGGCCAGTGCTCAATCCTCTGAGCCACACCTCCAGCCAGGGTTCACAACACATGTTGATATTAAACCAAATAAATGTTTTACTTTGCTTTTGGGTTATTTTAAGGAACCCACTGAGGGCCAATGAGGAAGCGTAAAGAAATACCACATTTACATGCATTTGGGTAAACTTTCAGAAGTTAAAGCATGAAGAAAAAAGTTTCCCAAAAGAAAAAACAGGTTACATATGAAGAAATGAGATTCAGACTAATGTCAGATTTTTGCATCAGATTTTGCAGGAAAATTCATTTGAACCTGGAATTCTATAGCCAGTCAAATTGCCATTCAAAGTGAAGGCAAAATAAAGACATTTCTGCATTCCAGGGACTCAGAAAATATACCCTTCGAGCACTGCATATGAAGAAATTACTCGAGAAGATGTCCTACTAAAACAAAGTAATTCCACAGAGAGAAACTTTTAAAAATGGCAGCCGAGTGTAAAACGAAATATAAACATAGAAAAAAACAATGAATGGATATTAGTTTGGGCCTTGATGCCTGGAACAGGTATTGTCCTTTGACTTACAGATGTTTAGTAAATGACATAAAGTTGTTCTCTTCTTAAGAGCTCCAGTCATACTACTTGATTCTGCAGCAAATAGTATTTACACAATTATAACATTATAGTCAGATGTTACAGTAATGTTGTTTATATAGGGCTCACTATCTTAGACTCAATCTAGACAAAAAATGTAATAAACAGAATGTAACTATTTTAAACCTTGACAAAGGGGAAAATAGTATCGAAAGCCAGGGAGCTAGTCTTTAAATTCCTTTAGCTGCAATTAGTATATCAAAAGCCTTAGAGTGTGGGGTTCTAATAAATGCAAAATTGGGGGAGGAGCCCAGGTCGGGGGGAGGAGCCCAGGTCGGGTGTAAGGGAGCGTCTCTAACCGCTCCTCACAGCGGACTCTGCACCATTTCCCAGCTCCCACTGGCGTCCTGCTGTTAGTTTGACATTAGCCACAGTGGGAATAGCTCACCACAGATATGGGCAAATGTTACACACGAGGGCATTTTTTCCTTCCAGGCAGCCAGCCTGTTGTTAAATATTTACCAGCATACCCTTGGGAAAGCCTGATCCTTCTGGCCCAAAGGATTGTAAAAGGGAGAAGGTGTTGGAACTGGGGTTTACGAGGTTACACCCCCAGGGTTAGGTGGACGGTGGCGGACTCGGTGGCTTTCTTAGAGAGTGAAATCTCCTAAGATAAGAGTCAGCAAACTTTTTCTTAAAAGGCCGAATAGTAACTACCGCAGAACTATTTAACTCTGCTGGTACGGCTAAAAAGCAGTCATAAACAATACCTAAACAAATGCGAAGTGACTGTGTTCCAATAAGACTTCTTTACAAGACAGGAGGCCAGTCCATGGGCCACATGGTGTGCCAACCTCTGGTCTAAGACAAACCCCATGGGATGGCCCTTCACATATGACACAGAACGCGGCTCAGCAGCCACAGCTGGAATTAGCTGGATAGCTGGCTATTTTAGCCAGAGGTCCCACATGTGGCTCCCCATGGCCTCCAAGTGGCTTGCAGGGAATCCAGAAGTTTCTGAGCCCCAGGTGAATGGGCACAAAGGTGCTATATCAGATAGAATTAGGTTTGACTTTATGGTAGCTTACAAACACACAATTTAATAGTGGCTTAGAACACACAGGCAGATTTATTCTTTCATGTCAATACCTGGAGGCTGGCTCTCCAGGGCTGGTGAAGTGCAAGAGACCCAAGTCCATCAGAGCCTCTCTCTCTGCCACTCCTACATGTGACCCTCATCCAGATGGTCCGAGGTGACTGCAGAAGCTGCGTCATCACACCCACCACATCCAGCAGGCAGGAAGAGGGAGAGAGGGGTGGGCAGCCCTCCCCACCCTCAGCTTCATGGACTTATGGCCTGGGCAACTGCGTAGAGCACCCTGCTCAGCGGGGCCTGCACTTGGCTTAATCGTGGACTGTCAGTGTCTTGGGATTCTTTTTAAACCCTCACCCAAGGATATGTTTACTGATTTTAGAGATAGAGGAAGGAAGAGGGAGAGCAAGAAACATCATTGTGAGATAGAAGCATCCACTGGTTGCCTCTGGTAGGCTTCCCAGACCAAGGACTGAACCCAAAACCGAGGAATGTGCCCTGACAGGGAGTTGGACAGGATGAAGCTCCGACCAACTGAGCCACCTGGCCAGGGCTGTCTTGCAATTCTTAACATTATCTTTGAACTTGTATTTTGTAAATAAAGTCTGATGGCATGATGGAGCATGTACCTGAGCAAAGGACATCTGTGCAGTATGCATGTGTTTTATCGGTCCCTGCAACCCTCATTCTCATACAACATAGGTTGTATGTTGTATGGAACCTGCTATGCAGCTTCCACAACATGCTCACCTCATACTTGGAACCACAGTCAGAAGGCCTCCTTGCAAGCATTGATTCAATGCACTGCTATTCCTGTTTTAGTTTTAATTAACTTTAGTTTTGAACTTGAGTATTGGAAGTCAGGGCCAGCAGGACAATGCATGATGTGCAGTGTTCACGTCTCTGTCCCTTGCCCCCCATTCGCACATGAATATAGCGTTGGCAAAGCGCCGGGAGCACAGAACTCCAGGAGCCCCCACAATGTGTGGGGTTTTAGCAAGATGCACGGCAAGTGCAAGGTAAGCAAGTACTTACTTGAGTAAGCAAGAGCCGACAGCCCTGAGAGGCCACACTTTCCATCTGAACCCAGATTTGCTTCAAATGCAGAAAGAAAGCAGTGGCACCCTGGCCAGGTAGCTCAGCTGGTTAGAGCATGTCCAGATACGCCAAAGCCGTGGGTTTGATCCCTGGTCAGGGCACATACAAGAATCAACCAGTGCATAAACAAGTGGAACAACACGTGAATGTTCCTCTCTCCCTCCCTCTCTCTTTCTCTAAAAATCAATCAATTAATTAATTAAAAGAAGGCAGTGGCCTTCTCAGAAACACAAACAGCCAAAGAACCCTATGGTTTACTTTCTTACTTGCCTATTTCCCTGTATTAGCCAAACACTCACTTTGAAAGTGCATGAGTTAAATGCTCTTAATTTTTTTATTTAAAACTGGCATTGCATAATATAAAGATGAATGGTAAAATTCATAGTAATAGCATGAAATTTTAATTTTCTTTACTTAAAATAATATTCAATGGCAATTAAAAAAACACCATGACAAATCAAGAAAGAGACCACAGAAGACAGGAAAATCTTTGCTATTTTAGTGCCTGTAGTAGTACTTTTTTCCTGCTTTTTGGACAAGGAGGGCCTGCATTTTCATTTTGCAATGGGTCTTGCAAATTCTGTAGCTGGTCCTGGCAGCACATTACCCCAGGATGCCACATGGGACCGGCCTCATCTCTTGTGTTAACTGCCGGGAGCCGATGCCCCTGTCCCCAGAGCAGCAGAGGTCCAAAGGACCTGGGTGTACTGAGCCCCTCCCCGCCACCACCTTCAGTGGGTACAGTAAAGGCCTTCATTTACCCAGGTATCCAGATGGCATCTTGGGGAGAGGAAGAGAGGGACAGAGTTGAGAAAGACAGTGAGTTTCCCAAGTGTGGGAAACCAGCCACATGAGGGAGTTCATTACCAAACCGACTGAATAATCTGACTGAGACGAGTCTTGTTCAATGTAAAAAAGACCGGCCTGTTGTTAAAAGGCAAGCCTAGGCTTCCCCACTACACAGTAGTGTGGGACTGCCAAGGAAGATCCTAATCTCTGCAGATCGGGATGGGTGTGGACATTTACAAGCCTGCTACCCTGGATCCAAGGCACCTTCTGTCTGAAATACCCTTCCTGCTTCCTCTTCCCTCCCTCCATCCCCTAGCCCTGGAACCCTTGGACACCTGGCTAATTCTCGCCTTCCCACACTCAGCTCAGGGATCTCCTCCCCCCAGGGAGCCTTCCCCAACACCCGCCCTCACTCTCCCCTCCTCTGGGCACTTATCGCAACCCACACTCACCTGGTTTCAGAGCAGCAGTTTAAGTGACAGCAGGCGCTTGCCATAGGGCCACAGGCCAGGAGTACAGGCCTTCCTGATGCTCGCGTACCCTCTTTGAGCCTGGTTCTCCAAATGGAAAATGGGAGTAATAATACCAGAACCGCCGACCTTATAGGATTTTTTTTTATTGTTGTTCTATTACAGTTGTGCCAATCCCCCCCCCATTACTCCCCCTGCCCTGCACCCTCCAGCCAATCCCCACCCTGTTGCCCATGCCCATAGGTCCTTTATTCATGTTCCTTGACTTGGCCCTTCCCCTCTTTCCCCGTTATCCCCCTCCCTCCTCTCCTCTGGTCACTGTCAGTTTGTTCTTTATGCCCATGTCTCCGGTTCTGTTTTGCTTGTTTCTTTGTTGATTAGGTTCCACTTATAGGTGAGATCATATGGTATTTATTTTTTTACCACCTGGCTTATTTCACTTAGCATAAATATTCTCCAGTTCCATCCATGCTGTCGCAAAGGGTACGGGTTCCTTGTTCCTTTCTGCTGCCTAGTATTCCATTGTGTGAATGTACCACAGTTTTTTGATCCACTGGTCTATTGATGGGCACTTAGGTTGTTTCCAGCACTTGGCTATTGTAAATAACACTGCTGTGAACATTGGGATGAAGGATTTTTTAAAGATTAGTTTATAAGCCCTTGCTGGTATGACTTAGTTGGTTGGAGTGTCGTCTCATACACCAAAAGTTTGGGGGTTCAACCCCCAGTCAGAGTGCATATGGGAGGCAACAGGTCAATGTTTCTCTCTCACATCGATGTTTCTCTCTCTCTCTCTAAAATCAATAAACATATATTTTTTCATTTTAAAGTTAGTTTATGGATAAGTACTACGGTACAGCTAATGCCCAATTCAAAAGGTATGGAAGAACCTGGAGTGGAAAGTCACTCCCCTCCCCACCTCTTTCCTCTAGGGTCTCAGCTCGTTTCTCCAAAGACAATCCCCATTACCCGTGTCTTTAGCTTCCTTCCATACATACGCCATGTGTTTTAAAACAATTTTATTGCACATCAGCACCTCTGCAGCATTTTGGGGAGAATGCATAACTTGAATCTGACTATGACGAATCATCAGACAAATCTAAAATGAGGGATTTCTATTTCTTTTTAAAAAGTGTTGGTTATAAAGCGTCAACATCACAAAACACAGCAATAGGCTGTGGACGTGCTCCAGAATTAGAGCGAACGGTAGGTTAGGTGAGAGCATTGTGCCCGCACTCAGTTCGCCAAGGGTGATAAGTGTGCCATGGTTACAGAAGATCGGCCCCTTTCTAAGGAAACACACACTGACGTATTTAGGAGTCAAGGCCGTGAGGCACATAACTTACCCTTATATGGTTCAGGGGGAAAAAGTGTGTTATTTGTGTTTGTGTGTGTGAGCGTGGGAGGGGGAGGGTCGCCACACAAACGATAAAATGAATGGGGTAAAATGTTGACAATAGGTGAAACTGGGTAAAGTGTTGATGAATGCTCATGTACTATTTCTATTTTTGTAATTTATGTCTAAGTTTGAGAGTATTTCCCCCTATAAAGTTGATGTTCATATGCACAGTTTCCAATTTGCAAACGTGTTTCCTGTTGCTGCAGTGGATCTGTAAGCCCCAAATCCACACTCGAGGCACTTTCGCAGGCATCGGTCAGCACACTGGTGCAGAGCAGTGAAAATCCGAGGCTCCCAGCACGCGTGTTCCCAGCTGAGGTCACATGAGGCGACGCTCTGCCTTCTCGGTTCAGCTCTGGTCCTGTAAACACGTGTCCTGTTTGCAGTCTCTTTAGTGCTACGTTCTTCACATTTTTGTACTTTTTGCTGATCTCGCTGTTTCATAATGGCCTCCAATCACAGTGCTGAAGTGCTGTCTAGTCCTAAGAGCACAGGAGAGGTTCGATGTGCTTTAAGGAGAAAATACATGTGTTAGGTGAGCTTTGTTTAGGCATGTTTGTTTCAGGGCTGTTGGCTCTGAGTTCAGCGTTAATGAATCAACAATCTACCTTGAGTACGATGTCTTTAAGCAGAAACACACATAAAATGAGGTTGTGCATGCATTGATTGGTTGATGAAAATACTGTGACCGGAACCTCATGGAAATCTAACCCTGCATTTCCCCCTGGAAGCCGTAGTTCAGTACCTGTTAATTCAGGGTTCGTGGCCACTTTACAGAACACAACTACTGTGAGTAATAAAAATCGACTGTTTTTATACATACAGGTTTCTGCACATTGATAGAATAGGATACCCACTGTTCTGTACTTCATCTATTTAAAAAATATTTTTAGAAGCCATGCTCTTAGTTTATATGTATTCTATTGAACACATGTCTGTTATTCCTTGTATGGATGGAGCCTAGTGGGTCTAACTAGTCCTCTAGGGGCAGAGATTTGGGTTTCACCTTTTCAAAATGCACATCTGATCAAGTTGCAGTCCTGCTTAATTTAAAGGACTTCCAATGGCATCTCCTGGCTCTTGAGATAAAAATTAAAGTCCTTACTTCATGTGACCTGTCAGAAACTCTCACAGCACCCTTGTCTCTGCATTTCTGCCCTCCAGCCTGTTCTTGTCCACACGCCCTCCCTCCACAGAGCATCTGCACAAGCTTCCTTGTGGGACATTTTCCCTATTCCTCACCCTTGACCTGATTAACTGTTCTCTTCCTTCAAACCTCACTTCACAGTTCAGTCTTTGTTCACCAACATATCCTTGGGCCTAGCACAGAACTTGGCATCTGGAAGATGCTCAGTGTACTTTTGCTGAACAACTGAAGAAATGAGTCAGGAGGCAGGCAGGGAAGCAAGCCAGCTGGTCAGGATTACGTGGGTCTCTTTTGAGCAAACACTTGGTCTCAAACGCTTAGTGGAATAAAAACTCTACAGCTGCCTTATCGTAGCCTCCCAGGCTCTCAGTTCATCAGCAATGAAGTGATTCCTGTTGAACTAGACAAGTGGTGATGATGGGAAATCGGTGAGTCCTGAGAAGCGACCCCGAGGAGATTGCCATACCTTTCCGTTGCCAGTTCCTCATTTGTGAAAAGGGGGATAATGTCTGGATCTGGCTTGTCGTGAGTAACACACCTGGCACTTAGGCACGTTGCAGGGGCTCTCCTCCCTCTCTGCATCTCCAACAACCTGGAAGATGTTGACCCTGTCCTCTAAGTACATCCTCGGCATATTGGCTCAAATCAGAAGATCTGGAAAAAAAGATCCAGTTACAGGTCACCATTTTCCCAACCATTCTCCAGCCAAGAGATGTCTGGTGGCCACAGGGGAAGGAACCGAAAAGGAAGTATCATAGCAAAGTGTTTTCTTACCTCTGCAGGGCCTGAGCACCATGTCCCTGAGTGGGGTAGTGGTGGGGCGTGGGGTTGGGGGGAAGCAGAGCTCTTTAGGCCTGTCACCTGACCTTTGGCTCCTTTCTACCTTTGAGTGACTACTTGTAGTCTCATAGGTTTTCTAAAACTATGTGAAAATTGTGGTAAAAACCACATCCTCCCCATATGCCCGAAGGCCCCCAGCCACATCCTCCCAGTGGCCATCACCCCTTTTCCTCTGTCTTTGGTTGCAAAATGAATCAAACTAGCTCACAAAAAAGGTGAGACAGAGATAGAGACGGAGATAGAGACAGAGACAGAGACAGAGAGAGACAGAGTCAGAGAATGAATACATAGGGAACAACACATACCCAGAATCCAGCCAGCTACTTCTCACCCCCTACCACCCACCTCCCTGATCTGACCACCCTCATCTCTCATTTGGTTTATTGCAACACCCCTAGCTGATCTTCCTGCTCTCACCTTGATGCCCTAAAACTTTCTTCATGTACAGATAAAATACAGGATACTCAGTTAGGGTTGCATTTCAGATAAAAAACAAATAAATTTTTAGAATAAATATGTCACAAATATTATATGGGATGTACTTCTACTAAAATAGTCATTCATGTGCAACACAAATTCAACTTGACATTATGAAGTTTTATTTACTAAATCTGGCAACCCTATTTGTGTAGCAGCCAGGGTCATTCGTTTACAATGTAAATTAGCTCATAACACCCCTTTGCTCCAAATCTACCAGTAGTGTCCTAACCTCAGCGCTTCTTGGATCTCATCCCCTATTACTCTCTTCCTCTACCTCTCCACCAAGCCACACTCACTGGCTTCCTTGTTGCTCCTTGCACTTCTTCCAGGTAGCTGCATTGCTAGCTCCTTCTTTCGGTTTTTGCTCAGACAATACTACTTTCTCGGTAAGGCCTTCTCCGACCACCCTTTAAAAACTGAAGCCATCCTACTTTCTATCACCTCTCCCTGCTTTTCTCCATCACATGGGTCATCTCCTGACCTACCACTTTACACAGTTATTGGTTTTGTTCTCTGCCTCCCCACTAAAATATATGGTCCATGAGGACAGGTACTGCATTTGTTTAAGCTGAATATCTGCACTGGAATCCTGCTTGGCACATAGTAGACACTCAATAAATATTCATCGAACTCATGATGAAACCCAAGGGCAAGAAGTATAGCCAGGAAAGTTCAGAAACAAGGGGGTTTTGTGTGTCTTTCTCCACAGGCTTGGTCTAATCTTTCTCCACCTACTCATCTTGCTCAAGGCCCCCTTTGGCCTCCTTCCCATATCTCACCAGGACTTTTCGGGGGAGCCATCAAAAGACTGGGACAACCTGATTGGCTCAGCTCACTTACTCTCTCTCTCTCTTCTTTTCTCCCTCCCTGTCTCTCTTTGCCACTTATGTTTTTAATTTTTTAATAAATGAGTAATATTTCTAAAATATATACTTTATTTTCTTAGTATGCCAAGTAGGAAGAGGAATGATTTGGGGGCTTTGACAGCCAAGGACAAATGCCACTAAACATTTTCCTTGTGTCCTTTGCCAGGCACAAATTCCCTGCAGAGAACCACCAGCTGTCGCGTTTGTATTAGCTAGGAGAGGATAAGCTTTACTTTGGTAGCAAACAGCCTCAACATTCTCAGTCACATAACACAGAAGTGTACGTGTCCTGCTCCACTGGGTCTCAGACACCAAGGCCAATGGAAGCTCTTCTTTCTGAATTGTAGCTGAGTCATCTGGTCACCCTCTTCAGAACAGGAAAGAAGAGAGATGGAGGGACGCACTCTGGTTCTTATATGCATCGCCCCAGAAGTGAGGACTATCGCTTCCACTTACAGCCCTTTGTCCAGAATTGGTCACATGGCTCCCCATAATCACCAAAGGGCTAGGAGATGTGGGAGAGCATATAGATATTTGGTGAGAAATAGATGTCTCTTCCCAGATACAATCTTGGGGAACAGGAGAGGCACAGTGGGTCGGAGGTCTGTTCAGATTTGGATATTCATCTACTCATTCACTACGCCTCTCAGGGCCCAGGGAACTCAAATCATCCCTGGCTATAAAGAGGAAGGGATCAAATCTGAGCCAACTCTAAGCACCTGAACCAGGCCAGGTGGCAGTGAGGGAAAAAGCTGCTTTTCTGGGTAATGCAGGCACCAGGTACACCTCTGTCTCCATTTCCTGATCCCATACCTGCTATGGAAAATAATACCATTGTCTTTTATTTCCCCAGTACTGACACTTTTCAAAGACCTTTTTTTTCACCCATGTGGACTTCACAAGAAGGAGGCAGAGAGCATTACCTTTTACAGAGGGGAAACCGTATCATAAGGCAAAACAGGGAGTGGGAAGCCTGGGAAACGACGTCTTCCCTGTGTTCCGGAGAAGAGAACCTAGAGTGCCCACGAGCCATCTCTCCAACGTGGTGTTTGCATGACTTTTCATTAATTGCTCACCTCATAATTTATGAATAGGCAATTAGATTGTTTCCAATTTTTCAATATTGTAAATATAATCAGCACTCCCCAGTTTCACTATGTTTGTGGTTGGGACCACATTGTCACTGATACTGCTGTACTGTCAGATCTGAGTCACCACCCACGTGCGCTGAGCCTTAGCTCTCATCCCCTCCCACCCAGATTAGTCCCAACTATTTCCCAGAGCCTTCAGGTGGATGATGACTGTTCATTCAGAAACAGGCACTGAGCTCCAGCCGGTGTGGCTCAGTGGATTGAGTACAGGCTGGCAAACCCAAAGGTCACTGGTTTGATTCCCTTTCAGGGCACGTGCCTAGCTTGCAGGTTCAGTCCCCAGTAGGGGTGCCTACAAGAGTCAACCCAATCAATGTTTCTTCACTTGCATCAATGTTTTTCTCCCTCCCTCCCCCTCTCTCTAAAAGCAAGTAAATAAAATCTTTAAAAAAAAAGAAATATGCGTTGAGTGGTGGTTGTATGTGAGATACTATGCCTGACATACATCTGGGGATGCAGCAGAAAATGAGACAGATGTAGTCCCCACATCGTGTATTCCATTTATGCTATTATCCTCTGTCCATACCCCGTCTGCATCCAGGAATTCTGTGGAACACTGCTGCGAACTCTGCACCTGGACAGCCTGCTGGTCTCTGGTAACGTGGAGAGGGGGGAGAATGCTCTGATCTTCGCTCTGCATGGCACTCAACCATTAGGCTCTGCAGTGCACTGCTTGGACGCAGAGTCTCACATAGCCCTTTGTTAGTTCTGCTCCTTCTGCTTCTCCCATGAAGCATCAGAACCAGTGCGGCAGCCAGTCCTGGGGCGGTGGAGACTCAAACCCTCCCATCATCCATGGTCCTAATCCTTATCCTCCCGAAGGACCTTTTTTCATTCTTCAACCCAAATCCCAAAGTTGGCCATGCATGTCAACTAATGCAAACACATAAATCATGGACAGGGGTGTCCCCAAGTGCCACCTACCAGAAGCATTGTAGACTCAAGGCCAGGTCATCCAGAATATCCTGAGATGACAGCAACACTCAGTGGACATCATGAAGAAGAGTTGCTTTCTTCTTTTAGATGTTTCCCTAGGATAAATTCCCAGGTGTGGAATAACTGGGGCAAGGCATGAAGATAGCTTTTATGGCTCTTAAGTTGACGAATTGTTTCCCAGGATTTGCCTGGAGGATAAGCACTGTCCACGATGACATCAGTGTCTTGTACCGTCACCAGGATTAAGAACTATTGTTTCAAATTTTCTCACTGTGATGGGCAAAAAGTCATCCTTTTCCCTTGTTTTAATGTGTATTTCTGTGATTACCATAGGCTTTAATCTTTCGCCACATTTGTTTATGGCAAAGTTTCTACTTTGGTTTGTGAGCACAGCTGTTGGTTCACTATTTAATCAAGCCTTAATTTCTTAAACCAATTTTTATAAATACTTTTATAACAAAAATGTTAGTCTTCTGGTCGTGGTAATTGCATCTCAGAGCCTCCACCCTACTGCTCCCATTCTGGTCTTTTTGACTTTTTATTGTGGTTCTTTTATTTTTATTGTATTTGCAGAAGTTTTGCATCAGTTTTGCATTGTTTGTACAGAAGTTTTAAATTTTTATTTATTAAAATTCATCAGTCTTTTCCTCTGTGGTTTCTTCTTTTTTTTTCTGTCTTTTTTGTTTTCCCTTCAATGCTTACAAACATATTCCCCATCCATAAGGTTGATCCTTATTTGATTCTGTTTTCTTCTGGTTTGTCTTCTATGATTGGTTAATTGATATTTAAACCTTTAAACCAAATGAAACTTACTTTAGTGCTGTGCCATTTCTTTTTCCAACCAGTAGGAAGTATAAGACTTTCTACAATTCCTTAAACTAAATAGATACATAAAAACAAACAGGCATATAAACAAACAAACCAACAAGTAAATGGGAAGTTTAACCAAAGCATCTCGGGACATGTGACGTCTGGGAATGGGCCTAGGTGTAGGAATTCTCACCCTTCCCACATTTCCTTGTGTTTCTGATGCATGAACAGAGCTGGTAATGGCCCATCAATTCAACCTCTTTTCCAACAGAGCCCCTTCAGAGGAACAGAATGAACTCCAATTGGTAAAATCCTTCTTTCTTTTTGAGTGTGGCATCTACTGGGTGGAGGGTTGGTGGAGAGGATGGAGAAGGTCAGCTTAGGAGCCTTTGTTTCAGGATTCATGAGGCTGTATTGTCTCACGTTGTCTATGACAGTTCCATGGTTTGGGGTTTGTGTCACATATAATATTGTGATTTGCATCAGCAGGTACATCCAGAACTCCAGAATGAGAAGGCTAGGGAGTTGCAGCCCCCAGCAAAATCTTTTAAAGTGTAGACAGAGTAGAGGTGAGCCCAAGAGGAATGTGGGTGCCAGGAAGTCCATTACAAAGAACAAAAACCCACTTTGATTTTTTTTTTTCTTAACTGAAGGTGGAGAGATGGCTTACTGCTATTGCATTATAATGAGAATTCTAATATGTCATTGGTCAGATAAGTGGTTGTTAGGAAACCAGCTTATTATTTTGAAAAGCAATAAAGAAAAGAATAAAGAATTCATTTTGCTTTTCCTATAAAAACTTTATTTCAGGGTAAATGAGTAGTTGATGGAGAGTTTTCCATTATAGGTTTCCAACTAATATGTACAAAGGAATGAGGCAGGCGGCCTCCAAGGTGGGCCCCCATGATCCTGCCTGCTGGGATTCCCACCCTCCCACACGGCACCCCTCAGCATTAACAATTATCAGCTCCTGGCCAGTGCTGGTTCATCCGTAACTACACTCAGCTCTCCTCACTCTATTGCCATACTGGGTGTTTTCAAGTATATCCCAGACATCACATAATTTCGTCCACTGATCAATCTTGACCATCACAAAAGGAGAGACAGATAGACATTACATGTCTTCTGATGCGATACAATTAGAAGTCCCTAACATTATGGAGTATTATTACTAAAACAGAAAAAAAATGAAACCTGAATTTAATCAAGTCCCAACTACAAGTTTACAGAAAATACAGAGAGTATGTAGGAAACTCAACATACAAGTCACCTGATTTGTTCAATAAACAAATGACCTGGAAGCATGAAAAAAGAGCATTCAGAGATCCCAGCGATGTGTGGACTGTATTCCTCAGAGTCCCCCAGAGGAACAGAACCAGAAAGATACATGTAAGAGGAGATGTGTTACCAGCATTGCGTCACATGGTGACGGAGACTGCGAAGTCGCATGGTCTGTGTATGAACGCCGGAGACCCAGAAGGCAGTTAGAGCCTGATGGCCTGAGAATTTGGAGGCCAGTGGTCTGAGTCTGAAGGCCCTAGAGCTGGAAGCAACAAGGTCTGAGAGCAGAAGATGAATGTCTCCACCCAAGCAAAGAGAGAAGACTTGTCCTTCCTCCATCTTTTTGTTCTAGTCAGGCCCTCAGTGGACTGGACGATGTCCGCAGTGAACCGATGAGGATGATCTTTACTCAGTCTGCTGATTCAAATGTTCGTCTCTTCTGGAGACACCCGCCCAGGCACACTCCAAAATAACGTAGCCATCAGCGAGGTAAGAGGAAAAACAAGTGTGTCCTGAAGAAACATTTTCAAGGGAGTAATTCAATCCATTACAGGATTCAAAGCCAATGTGGCTGGTGGTAGTTTTGGGGGAATGGTCCCCTCTTACCGTAGCCAAAGGCTATACAGGAGAGATGCCATGCTACAGCCTACGTCCAATCAAATTGGCAGCTAAAGAGCTAAGGGCAGCCCTCCTCTAAGTGTAACATCGTACACTCCTTTGCCAATTTTAGCTCTGCTCCAGTACTTGACCCTAGCCCCCACATTTGATGGGCAGGGCTGAAGGTAAGTGATTTTCAGAAGAAACACAGATAAACAGATGCCCTTACCCAAATTCAGAGACATTTGCTCTCCATGGCTTCTTCTCTCCTGGCCATCTCTCATGGCCATCCTCTCCTGGCAACCTCTTGGATCATATACACTGAGCCATCAGATTTGGGGGACATTTGGGCATTTGGATGTCTCTCCCATCCACGGGTTAATGCAGAATAACATTGAATCCTTCTCGTTGACTGAGAGAGGAAGGGAAGCACCACCTCCCCGGAGCTCTTATTTGTAGATGAAGACATGCCAGATGGTCACTTGTTTTCATTTGGGAGCGACCATCATTCCAGATCCTACGCTTACACAGTATGGTGACATGCTCTCCAAAGAGGACTGTTGTTAACTTCTATCTCGCTGAATGCACCTGCTGAACCTTATGAAAAGATATGGAATCTAATATCCCAGACTTGGCTGGCCTTTGTGAGGTGCTTGACCAGTTGAATGTGGTATTCTGGAATTTTTGAGGCTTTTGTACAATCCCCTTAAGCATTCATTTTTGGAATCCAGTTGTAATTATGTGAGAAGTTCAAGTCCCATGGAGAGGCCAATGCAAGCTCTGTGGTTTATAGGACTTGCTGAGCTCCCAGCCAACAGTGGCATTAATAGCTAGAGACATGAGTGAATCATTTAGAACATCTAGCCCAGTCAAGCCTCCAGCTGACTCCAGCCCCAGTTGTTAGCTGACAGCAACAGCATGCAAGGCCCCAAGAAAGAACCATCCAGCGGAGCCCAGCTAACTCCTAGAACTGTGATCAATACAAATAAATTATCTTAATCCACTAAGTTTTGAGGCAGATTGTTACAGAACAATAGATATATAGGGCATACCTACACCCTTGGGGAACCCAGGACACATTTAGGCAGGGTGCCAGATGCTGGGGAGGCTACCAGAAAGTGCCAGATATTGGGAGAGAAGATATTAAATATGTGATCAAGAAATAATAAAGACCAAGTGCCACAGGATTTTGGAGGAAGGAGATATCACTCCTGGAGGTCAAAGAGGGCTTCCCTCAAGAAAGTGAGTCTTGAAGGCTGGGTAGGCGTTAAAAGGCGGAGCATAGGGAGTCTCTATCTGAAAGGAGTCACTGCACAACAATAGCAGACCAAGAGAATGAAGGATAGGTAACTGCTAGTAGAATTTGTTGAAAACACTCATCTTTCAAGATTTAGTGCAAGGGCACCTCCTACCAGCCTCAGATTGCCACTGCCTGACCCTCTCTTCCATTTGCCTATTTTCTGCCTGACCTAAGGGATTTTCCCCTTTGCTATAGCACCAGTACTACTTCGGCCACTCTTTTTTTAAAAATGTTCCTGTTATAGCTAGGGTAAAGGTAAATGTCGATAACAAAGAGTTCCAAAAATACACTGGCTTGAATTACACAGATGCATATCTTTCTCTCCCATATAAGTTATGAGATGAGAACTGCCCCTCATGGTCATTCAAGGACCCAGGTCCTTCTGAGTCATTGCTCTGCTGTCCCCTTGGGCAATGTCATTAACTGCATGATAGAAACTTGGTCACCACCAGATCCAGGCTCCAGCCAATCTGGAAGATGGAAGAGAAGTGAAGGAGGCCAGCCTGATGTCCTGGACCTGAAAGTGGCGCACATCACTTCCAGCACAGGCCTTTGTCAAGAACTTGGTCACGGGGCCTCACCTAAGCCAGAGGGAGCTGGGGAAAGAAATGTAGTCCAGCTGGGTAGCCATCTAGGACAGTAATTCTCTCACTAGGAAAGAGGGGGGTTTGGGGCAGGCAGAGGCAGGCAGAGTGAGGATCTTCTCCTGAGTCTGGGAGCTCCTTGGGGGCAGGAACCACCTTGTCCTCATCTCTGGTCCCCAATACTGAGTTTGATTCCTGACACAGAATAGTGTTCAAGCCACGCCTACTGAATGGATGAAGCTGTTGCAGTGGCCTAGGCTGGGTGTGACAAAGGTGTAAGCCAGTGCCGGGACCTGAGAAAGGGGAGAGAGAACAGATGTGGAAGAATTTAATAGGGAAATGCATGGGGCTTGATGAATCTTGCCAAAAGAAAGAGCTTTTAATGTTATGATCTTTTGGGATCTAAGTTGACAGCTCTTTGGCACAAGTTTAAAGAACTTGAACTGAATACCTCACTTAACAGAAATGTATTGAACACATTCCAAAGTTTCAAAATCACTTTAGGAAAAGGCATGCCTCGAGCAGGAAGACTTTCAGGGTTCTTGTTCAATGCTTGCCTCTGCTACCGTTAACAGGTTAGAGCACCTAACCGCACATCTGGGCTTTCACCTGGCGGCCATTCTACACCACCCACCACACCTTCCTGCTCCAACAACACCTTTCTGGAGTACTAACAACTCCTGCCACTTCCACAAAGAGAAGTCTCTGCTCATTTGCTGATGTCCAGACACTATTCGCTTTCTAGAAATCAGGCTCTTTGGCTAAGCACAGTTTGGACATGGCATCTTTCAATGTCAGCACAGGTTTTGGCACCACTACAGCTTGAGTCTGAATTCTGCCTCTGCCATTTACTCCCTATTTTGGTCGAGTCACTCAGCTTATGTAAATCCCAGTTCCTTCACCTGTGAAGCACGAGTTGTGATGGTATCTGAGGGTTTAATGAGGTCTGGGTGGGAAGCACTGGGCCCTTAGTAGGCAGCCAATAACAAGAGCTCTTAAACCGCTATGATAACTAGGTTGTCAGGCCTCTGTGACCTCTTGAGTCAAAGGATTTAACAAGTACAACCGAAATAATAACGAGTTATGGCTATTCACAAGACTCAAGTGTGCAGTTTGGAACCTTAGTCATTTCTCCTTGAACTGGCCTTAATTTCTGACCCTGTGGTTCTGTCCTGGCTGCTGGAGGACAATTTGATCCTGGTGCATGGAGTCCCACCCCATGACTCGTCTCGGCCAGATTTGAGGTGATTCTCCACTTGGTGGTGCTCAGAGCTCCATTTCTACTCCCTCTGCTCCTCCCTGGTCCAGCGTAATCTGAGAACTTCACTCATCAGCATAGTCACCATGCAGAAAGAGAAGCAGGTCCCTTTTTGGTCTCCTCTGCTTCTGGGACCCATGTTGTTGTCAGCTACTGATGTCCTGTGGTCTGTGGTGCTCTCTCAGAGATGACAGTGTGACCACTCTGGTCAGGGGCACATTCTGTTCTATCTCAAGGAACCCAGTCTCATCCTGCCCTCATTTCTAAGGAACAGGCCTGTCCTTCCCTTATCTCCTGGGGCAGGCCACGCTTATTTCCCAACCAGGCCAGCTTGCCGCTCAGTGCCGGCTTACCTGTGGCTCCCTATGAGCTCATAGAAGCCCTCCAAGCCACACGTGAGCCTGTGAGAAACTGGAGGCCACTAATGTCTAACTGCACCATGCCTCTGGCCCTCTTGCTTCCCTTTATTAGAAGGTGCAAGATGCATCTGAGTAACTGCAGCTGGGAAGCTGAGCCCATAACCCATCAGTCTTCCTTTCTCTTAGATGCCTCTGTCCTTCCCAGAGCAACGTTTTTTCCCTTCCCTTTCTCCTCACGTCAGAACTAAGGCCAAGCGAGAGGAGTGATTCCTCTACTGTTCTGTCTCCTCTTTCTCCCTCCTCCCCAGTACAAAGCCCTTTTTTTTATGTAGATGGAGGGACACACACGCGCGCACACACACACACACACACACACACACACACACACACACACGGTAGGAACCAGTTCTCCAAGTTTGTGCATACTTTCCAGACTGTTTTGTCTGCTATCCACCAGAGAACAGAAAGTCTTTGAAATGGTAAGCTAACCAGTCTGCCATTCTTGTTAGCAGGCTTTGCGTGGTGGTTGAGGAGAGCGAACACGCTATTTGATGTCTCAGCTGTTATTCTGCTGCAAACTAATACTTCGTGTTTGATCCTGTCTCATGAGCTACACGGCTTTTTACTAAGTAGATGTGGTTGGAAAGAGGTCCACCAGGCTGCTCAGTTACTGCAAGGCACAGAAGCCTCCTACTGTGTACAAGCCAACTCCTCTGTATCCCATTCCAACCCTTTCATTTTTATCAAAGTTATGGATATATACAGTTTTACAAGTCAAACCATTCTCTAAAATGTTAGAAAAACAGAGGTCTTCCAGCCCCCTTCCACGTCCCCCACTTCCAGTCTCACTGTAGCTGATTATTTTGCTATTTTCTTCTCCTGGCATCTTGCTAAAGACTGGGATTATATTGTTCTTCATTTTTAGGCACTATTTTCTGATTTCCAAGTATGAGAGATGAAGATGGAGCTCTTTTTAAAGACTCCCATACATACTAACTTCCCCCCTGTCCATCAAGATTTAGGGTTTACATTGTTTTGGTAAGGTAAATATTAGTCACGGGGGAGCCCTACAGAATATTTTAGTTGCCTTTCATTTCTCTCAGAACTTTTTGTTGTCCTTGGAGTTCATAATTGCTCCCCCCCCCGCCCCGCCTCTGCCTATTTTCTGTGTATTTATCTCTAAATCGTTGCCCCCTCCTTGGAGACTGCTCCTGGGTCCTCCCACGGAACCATCTGGGCTGGTGCTCTCTTGCCTGCGGCACAGCTGTCATCCGTATTAATCATCTTATTTCTTCTACTTTTTACCTCTATATTTTTGTTCTATTTGGGGAACTATTTCTTTAACCTTTTATTTCAACTTTTATATTAGCTTTCAAATTTTTATTGTCATAGTTTATTTTCTCAAATTGCTCTTTCTTTTTTGACCTTTTTTTTAAAGCAACCTGTTCTTATTTCACGAATTCTATATGATCTCTAATTTCTCTAGGATTATTATGATTATTATCATCTATTTAACATATTTTCTTCTAAAAAGCAAACAAAATATAACCAGAGACATTGAAATTAAAAACAATCAAACAGTAGCCAAAGGGGAGGGGGGAGGGGACAGTGGGAGGAAGGGTTTCCAGGAACCACTATAAAGGACACATGGACATAACCAAGGGCGAGGGTGGGAGCAAGGGAGGGAGGTGGAACTGGCTGGGGTGGGGGGAGTGGTGGGGGTCAAAATGCAGACAGCTGTAAATGAACAACAATAAAGTAATTAAAAATAAATAAATATATAAATAAAGATTTTCTTCTATTCTTGGTGTTGTCTATTTATACAGATTTCTTTTTTTTTCCTGTTTATTTTGGTCTTTGCCTTTCATGTTGAAGAATAACCTCAAATACCTAGCGATCGTCGATGTCTGTAGCCTTTCCTTTCATAATTAGGAGTGAGGCTAAAAATCTGATTCTTCACTGGTAACCTTTACCTAGAGTAATAAAGGTGGAAGAGGGACCAAATATCAGTGTCCTTAGATATTTTTTCTGGACTGATCAGATTTCCTGGAGAAGAATCTCCCGGTCTCCCACCTGCCGGCCAGCCTTCTGGAGAGAGAGAGGAAGAAAGCTGAAAGCAAAAGGTGGGCGTTCTTCTCTGCTCAGTGTGCCGACTTTTACGTCACCCTCCATTTTCACTGGGGTATGTTGGCTGTCCTCAGTGCCTGATGTCCGCTAGTCCAAAGACCTCTGTTGCTTCCTTTCCAGATCGTAAATTTTTAGCTTTGTGCTTAGCTTGGGGAGAATACCTGTGCGCCTCTCAAAGAGAGTGTCAGTCCTCCCATTCTTGGCCGTTCCTGCATCCCCCTTTCAGAGATACTGGTGCCTCAGTACCTGTCTTTATTCCGATTTCCCATTTGTCCTGTGGGTTTACGCCCTTAAAAATACCCCTTTCCTGACATTTCATAGGGTTCAGGGAGATTGCAGAGATAAAAGCCGTGTTCAGTCTCCCATCTTTAAACAGAAGTGTCTCACTCTGTTTCAGCCTCTCCTGGTTTCACTTGGGAACTATCTAAACTAGACACCGTGATGTATCCCCTATGATCTTGCTCCTTTTTCCTTCCAGTGCTCTGGAAGGTTAGCACGAACATTGCTGTCATTCTCTCTCCATGACAATGGCATCACTATCACCTGGTCCTAGTTCAAACACTTGGGATTCATCCTTGGCCTCTGCTTCCTCCCCCCAGCCTTATTCTATCAGCAACCCTACTGATCCTATCCCACACATATTCCTTATATCAGATTCCTTATTTCCACCCACACTGCCCTGTTATCCTCTCTCACCTGGTTTACTGGGATAGTCATGCTGCCTGGTTTCCCAGCCTCTGGTCTTAGCATTTCAGTTTTTCTATCCTCTAAATCTTCACCAAAATGATCCATCTAACATGTCTGTCTGACTGCCATGTCTCTCCCTAGACATATTTAAGCAATAACTCCAATTGTGGCAGAGAGGGAGGAAAGCTAATATTTAAAATCAAAACAGACTGCAGCTGCATCTTCCCTTCAGGCACGCATTCCTCCTGAGCACAAGGCTCTTTGACAAAACACCTGTGTGGATGTGGAAGGTGAACAGTTGAGAATATAAAACAAAGAGATAGTTAAACTCCTCTGCAGAGGACATAAACCAGAATTGCAGGGTTAAAGGGCATCCTGAAAGGGAAGAGAATTGAGTAAAGCCTTGGGAGGTGGGGAACGAGATCTCCTCTCACCACTTCAGTGGGCAGTGGTAGGAGTGGGACTGTCCTGTAGAGATTAGAGATGCCCAGTCCGTCCTGTCAAGATTTGGACCAGTCTGTGCGAATCTAGAACCCCTCCCATTCTGCCCTCAACCCCATTGCCCTTTACCCCACATCTTTAATAAAGTTTATTACATAAACACTGCAAGGAGGAAGCTCTGTACAGACAACTAAGAGCACAGGTGGAGGGCAGTGCCCCTGGTGTCACTGGGAATTCTGGGTAGGATGAAATTGGAGCCTGCAGATCCTAGGAACAAAGGGGCTTTGTGTGTTTGGGGGTGCGGTATGTGTAAACCTATTGGAAGCAAAGGTGGAGTTTCAAATCAATTATATTTAAATTTCAAAGCGTTAAATAAAAAGACAACTCACAGAATGGGAGAATATATTCACTGATACATCTGATAAGGGGTTAATATCCAAAATTTATAAAATACTTACAAAACTCAACACCAAAAAAACCAAATAACCCAATTAAAAAATGGGCAAAGGACCTGAATAGACATTTCTCCAAAGAGGACATACAGATGGCCAATAGACATATGAAAAGATGCTCAATGTCACTAATCATCAGAGAAATGCAAATAAAAACTTCATGAGATACCATCTCACACCTGTCAGAATGGTTATCATCAATAAATCACAAAACAACAAGTGTTGGAGAGGATGTGGAGAAAAGGGAACACTTTTGCACTGTTGATGGGAATGCAGACTGGTGCAGCCACTGTGGAAAGGAGTGTGGACAATCCTCAAAAAATTAAAAATGGATCTGCCTTTTGACCCAGCGATCCCACTTCTGGAAACATATCCAAATGAACCCAAAACATTAATTCGAAAGAACATAAGCACTTCTATATTCATTGCAGCGTTATTTACAATTGCCAAGATACGGAAGCAGCCCAGGTATCCATCAGTAGATGAGTGGATGAAACAACTATGGGACATTTACACAATGGAATTCTACTCAGCTGTAAAAAAGAAGAAAATTTTACCCTTTGCAACAGTATGGATGGGACTGGAGAACATTATGCTAAGTGAAATAAGCCAGTCAGAGAAAGACAAATACCATATGATTTCACTCATGTGCAGAATCTAATGAACAAACTGAACTAACAAGCAAAACAGATAGA
Source organism: Macrotus californicus (assembly GCA_007922815.1). Lineage (NCBI taxonomy): Eukaryota > Metazoa > Chordata > Mammalia > Chiroptera > Phyllostomidae > Macrotus > Macrotus californicus. The sequence continues at coordinate 30,865 of VMDR010003584.1, forward strand.
CTCATAGATGGAGAGCAGATGACAGCTAGCAGAGGGGGTAAGGTTAGGGGGTGGAGGGATTGAGCAAAAAGGAAAAAGGACTCATGGACATGGACAACAGTGTGGGGATTGCTGGGGGGAGGGGGCAAACGGTAATGGGAAAAATATAATAAAGATTAAAATTTTAAAAAAAGAATCTCAAAATTGAGGCCATTTTTATTCATATGCAAATTAACAAATATGAAACTATTAGAGACCTGTATTGTGATAGAATATTAGAATAACAAAGCAATGAACAAATTGTTTTCCAAAAATCTGTAGAAAAAAACAAAACAAAGTGTTGCCATTTCTCCTCTGTGTGGTATCATCACTATGGCGATGAATTCACGACAGTGTTTCCTGCGGGCCAGGCAACAGGTTGGTTGCTCTGCATGTACCATCTCCTGTCCTCCTCCCAGAATCCCAGCTGCTGAATCGGCGTTCACTCCTTTTACAACTAAGAACCTATAACTTGCCTGGGGTCACAGAGCTGGAGGGCCTAGGTAGTTGGGCGCTCAGCCTTGATCTGTCTCACTGCTATTCAGTGCTCTCTCCTTGCTCTTGGGTAAACTCTCAGTTACTCCCATTGGCCCCAACTTTCTAACTGTGGTCAGACTCAATCTCAAGGCTGAATACAAATCATCCAGTCTATCCACCCTACTTTGCAAACTGGATGAGGTTACTCCGAGGAAGCACAGTGACCCTGTCAAGGGGCCCAGGAGACCAGCACAATGTCCCTTCCACTGCAATGTTCCACTGCACCAGTGTCCCAAACCTGGTCTGTAGAACTGGTGATGCCAATAAGTGTGCCACGAGAAAGGTGTCCTGTGATTAAATAAGTAAGGGAATTATTGAATTAAGTTTAAGAGGACTTCTCACAATCTTTAATATGTTCATGTGCGTTTGATTCTCCACAGCCAGGCATTGGTGTGCCATGTTTCCTGAACTTCCTGGATAAACTGTTCAGTGGAAGAACACTTTTTTAAAAATATGGTTATTGGCCCTGGCTTGTGTGGCTCAGTGGATTGAGCACGGGCTGTGAACCAAAGTGTCGCCGGTTCGATTCCCGGTCAGGGCACATGCCTGGGTTGCAGGCCAGGTCCCCGGTGCGGGGCACATGAAAGGCAACAACACATTGATGTTTCTCTCTCTCTCCTTCTCTTCCTCTCTCTCTAAAAATGAATAAATAAAATCTAAGAAAAAATTAAAATAAAAAATATGGTTATTGATTTGAGAGAGAGAGAGAGAGGAACATCCACATGAGAGAGAAACATTGATTTGTTGCCTCCCATATGCTCCCCGATGGGGGGATTGAACCCACAACTTAGGTATGTGCCTTGATTGGGAATCGAACTCACAACATTTTGGTGTATGGGACCATGCTCCAGTCAATCAAGCCACACTGGCCAAGGCTGTGGAGCAGCTCTTCACCTGTTACCAAGCTGGTATATCATGGGATAGAGTTTAGGGACCCTGGCTTCCCTCTCAGAAATGCACTGAGGAAACGCAGACATTGCATTAAGCAGGGGCTTTAGGTAACGCAAACTGACCACCTGTGAGGATGATGTTTTCTACAGGAAGAATGAGGAACCCCTAGAGTTTTGCAGGGTCTCATATATTTTCACTGACAGAACTGGGTGGAGGCAGATGCTGAAGAGAAAGGATATTTTGAACAAAAGGAGAAACTCCATAGACTTTGATAGAAAGAACAGAATCTAGCAGAAGGAATCTGAGGAGAATGAAGCCAGATCTAAAAAAACATGTACCTCACATGTAAGGACAACTCCACAGTATTTAAATGGCAAGGAGGACATATACCTTTAGTTTGTTCAGATAAAACCTGGCTCTGAGGACCATTCGTAATGGTTGGCAAGAAGTCTCGGACCAGTCATTTTCTGTGACCTTTCCCCTTCCCTTGAGTCACAGCAGAATCCCAGGCTTGTCTAGTCCAGAGCAGTGGGGAAAGATAAGCCTCTGGTCATAGTATATCACTAGGAGGGTCGCCAGTGTAACTCCTGCTATGAAGATTTGGACTTCAGCTGGGACCAGCACGGTCACTCCAGGCAGAACTCTGAAATGGCCCTCCCAGGGCCTTCATTACAGATGGGGCTTAGTTACAGGGGCCCCTAGGGCAATCAGGGCCACCCCTCAGTGTCCACAGACATTTAGCCTTAGCCTTCTCATAGAACCTGAAACCCTTCTCCTTCACAGCCTCCATGAGGTTTTCTGGGCAACTATATATATATATATATATATCACTCCTTCCCTGGAAGCCCTAACCTAGTCCCCAGCCTCACTCCTAATTCATCCAATTTAGCTTCCTTAACCAAGTTCCTGAGAGCACTGGTCTGTTAACTTTATCCTGGAGTGGGGAGAGCCAGGCTGCCCTTAAGCATTTAAGGATATCATGAGTTAAAGATCCTCTTGAACAGGCAAAAAACAATGTCTTTTCTTTCTTTGGCTGATGAATTCAGAGCAGGCGCCCTTAACAGCACCATTGAAAGAAGATGATGTTTTTCAAGAACGCTTTGTGTCACAAAATATGCTGTTTATTTGTTATGGTTATATTTGTAGTAAAATAAAGGAAAGGGTTAGAGACAGCTTCCGTAAAACAATAAAGCCCAGGAAGGTAAACTCAGTCCAGTGAAATCCCAGTTCCAGGGGAGCCTCCCCCGTGTGGGGCTGGGAAATCCATGGAGTGATTCTGACACTTCAGTGAAAACGACACCCTGGGTGGTAGCACTGATGCCTGGAGTGCTGTGCGGCTGAGCACGGGAGCCCACATGCCATACACACATGCTGCTCAACACCAACAACCATGCGCAACAATGACTAGCCACGCACCGCACAGCGAGAAGAAGAATGGGAAGGCTGGCTACAGTAGCAGTTTTATGTGTTAACCTGCCCCCGGTTGTTTGGTCAAACCCCAGTCTAGATGCTGCTGTGAAAGTGCTTTTGAGATGTGACTAACGTTTACATCAGTAGATTGGGGATAAAGCAGATTACCTTGCACCACGTGGGTGGGCCCCATCTAATCAGTTGAACGAAGGCTTTCGGAGCAAAGACAGGTTCCCTGAAGAAGAGGAATTTGGTCTCCAGACTGCAACATAGACATTCTTCCTGAGTGTCTAGCCTGCGGACTGTGGACTCAAGACTACGACGTCAACTCTTCCCTGAATTTCCAGCCTGCCAGCCTGTTGTACACATTTCAAACTTGCCAGACCCCACAATCACAGAAGCCCATTCCTTCAAATCATTCTCCCTCTCCCTCTCCTTCTAACTCCTACTGGTTCTGTTTCTCTGGAGAACCCTGACTAAAATGCAGTTGGTTACAACTACTAAGAGTGGAATATTCAATAAATACAATAAATAGTATTTGAAAAAATGTCTCCCCATATGGAAAAAATAACATCATGTCATATACCATATATAACTATAAATTCCAGATGGACTGAGGAGCTCATTTTTTTTTAAAGGAGAAAAGTACAAAAGCATTAGGAAAATATAAAAATTGTTAATTGTGGAGTCCTTCTTAAGCAAGACTGCAAATCCAGAAACCACAAAATTGGAAGATTTATCTAAAATAAGATTTATCTAAAATATTGAGCAAAGGACATTATAACCAAAGTTAAAAGAAAAGAGATATAGTAAAAGAAATTATGTACAAACCAATGAGACACAAACAACTCGCCAGAAAAGTAGTCAAAAATTGTGGACAGGAACTTCACAAAGTAAACTGAATGGACAATAAATACTTATGAGAAGATGCTCCACCTCACTCGTGAGGGAAATGCAGATTGAACAACCACGACTTATCTTTCTTTCCTCAGACTGTCAAAGGCAAAATGAAAAACACTGATATGTAACCCTGTATTACCTTGTCTGTCTCATGTATGCCATTGGTGCTAGTGTGTATGGGTGAAGCCTTTCAAAGGCAACTAAGGGGCACCTATCAATAAGAAGAGGTAACTTCCTTTGGCTCATCAACCCCACTTCTGAGAATCTACCCTTCTGAATATCGACACGTGTGCTCAGAAAAGCATGGGCGAGGACGTGCAGTCCATCACCAGAACTGTGAAGCCTGTGCACTCAGCTCCTTCACAGCGCAATGGGTTAGTACATTCCTTGTGGACGGAGACGTTTTAAAGAGTAAACTAGACCCTGGCTGGTGTGGCTCAGTAGATTGAGCGCCAGCCTGCGAGCCAAAAGATTGCCGGTTCGATTCCCAGTCAAGGCACATGCCTGGGTTGTGGGCCAGGTTCCCTAGCTGGGGGCGTGTGAGAGGCAACTGATGGATGTATTTCTCACACATTGATGTTTCTCTCCCTCTCTTTCTCCCTCCCTTTCCCTCTGTCTCTAAAAAGTGAAAAAAAGAAAAAAGAAAAAAGTAAACTGTCCTATAGTACACAGAGCAGCATCCACAACTGCTCCTGGAAAAGGAAGGGGCAGTTTCCAGAACTTAGGGCTACGCTTTTGTAGACCCCCTTCCCCGCTGAGTGAGCACAGCCCAGGTTGGGGATTTGTTCCCAGGGCTCCCTGAGCTGGATGTCTGTCCTTGCGGACATGAGCTGGGACTCTAAGTGGGGCATCAGACACTCCATGCAGGGAATACCCATCATTTTTATTATTGCAAAGGCTTCATGTGCCCCTCCCCACAAGCGTTCCCACCCACCTGCCCACCCACCCTGCTGCATTTCAAGCTCAAGGCTGTCCTTTTTAAGGGAGTAGTGAAACAAGTCCTGATGATGGTATTTTCCAGTCCTTCTGAAATTTGACTCCTGGAGAAGCAGAGTAAGGTCAACCACAATGAAAAGCAACACCAAGAGCGGGGGCAGTGCATAGAGTATGGTGGGGATTGTGGCCTTCATTTCCTCTGGGCAAAGAAACCTCAGGAGGCTGAGGTCAGGGCTTCCCAGCATTTTCATGGTGAGGCTTATTGGGAAATGTCAAAAGCTGCCACCCACACCTTGGCTGGGAGGGAGAGGGGACTCCTTCTCCAGGAACGGATACAGGGCTATGGGGAGAGCTTTGTGTGAGACCAGGAGAGACTGGGAACTGTTTCCTTCTCTGGGGAGTTAAAGTATTGGGAAATTCACAGTTTTAATCTTATTCAGAAGTTAACATTTAAGTATAGATTTGAAGAGGTGAGAGATGAAGCCTTGTGGATGTCAGAAGAAAGAGCATTCCAGGTTCAGGGAACAGCGGTGCAAAGGCCCTGAGGTAGGATTGCGTCTGGTGTGTTGGAAGTACAGCAAGGAAGCCCTTGTGGCTGGAGCTAAGTGAGTACCAGGGAGGATAGAAGGAGAAAGGATCAGAAGGGAAGAAGAAAAGGTGGAGAGTGAGCACTGCCTTGATATCTTTTTAAAAAATAGTCAGTGACTTATTAAATGCCTTGATATCTTGTAAGGACTTCGCCTTTTATTCTGGATGAGTTAGGGAGCCATTGGCAGTCTAAGAGCCAGGGAGTGACATGATCTGGCTGACATTTGACAGGCTGGCTCTGGGTGCTGTGCTGAGAACAGACTAGAGGAGCAAGGGGAAAGGAGGGAGGCCAGTGAGAGAAGACTGCAATTGCCCAAATGAGAGATGGTAGAGCTGAGTTTTTCTTGCCAGAGTGGCCGGCATCACCTGGAGGCCCCATGATGCTCTCTGGGGGACAAGGACTTCTTGGAACAAATAATGAAATGTGCATGCCAGTTCTCTGTGCATTGCTAACAGAAGTCGCAACTTATGTTAGTCTGGAGTGGGGCCTAGGAATTTGCATTTCTATAAGGTTTCAAGTGAGAACCCCAGAATCGTGGTCTGGGAACCACAATTTGAGAACCGCTAACTTTTTCTTCAGAGCAATGATGATAATGTGCAATAAATATTTGTTTATAGTACATCCTTGAGGAAACACCTTGCTCAACTTTTTGTCCCTGTGCCAATCATGCTGCCTGGTACCAAGAATATATTGAGCTCGGCTTTGGGCCAGGTGTGGTGCTATATTGAATGAAATTCCTGAGGTTCCCTGGTTTGAAAGGTTTGGAGGTTATTGGTGATGAAACTTTCCAGAAAGTGACCATTAGAGGGCAGGGATTAATTATAATAGCAATGACAATGGGTATGTGACAGACACGGAGTCCAGAATCTGCCTAGGTGTTTCACTCACATCTTCTCCGATTAAATTTTGTAGAAGCCCTTTGAGTCGGGCATCATCACCCTGATTTTATGAATGAGAAAACCAAGGTTTGGAGAGTTTAAGTAATTTTCCTGAGGTCACCCTATTAACAAGCACCAGAACCCAGCCAGGTCTGACTGACAGCCCTGCTCTGTTTGTGTCACCAGCTACCTCAGGCAGCCACAGATAAGAGGATATTGCTTTGAAGACAGGAGCTGCCTTACTTGGGGACTGTGGGCCGTTTTCAAAAATTCAGAGAATATGCCATCCTTTAAAAAAATGTCTCCTCTCTGAATTGGGAGCCCTGTTCACACAGCACATTCCCAGCCCTCAAACCCTTCCGGATAGAGCTCGTCCCCTAATAGGGAGGAGTGCCTGCTCCTACAGAAGTATTTTTGCCGACCTGTGTGGTTTTGATCAGTCTCTGGTGGAACAGTTTCCTCAGCCCTGACGCTCTGCCCAGCCTACTCCTGCAGAATGATGGGCACAGGACTGTGCTGAGGGCTGAAGCCTGATAAACCGAGGCCAGCCTATCTCTAAACGGAACCCTTCCCTCTCACCCCAGAAGGAGAAAATCAAGTTCCAGGACTTCCGGCCTGATCAGCCTCTCTCTTCCCGGAGCCTCCCCAGAGGATAAAAATAGCCGCCTCCCAGGGCCTCACTGCCTTGGAGCAACTGCGCCTGGGAGCTGCCTGGCCCAGGAGCAGCTGCTCCTCCAGCCGTGGGCCGCTCAGAGCCTGGGGTCAGGCCCGGGATGTGCCCATAGGGACGAGGTGGCCCGGGTCGAGAAAGGACGCTAGGAAGCCTCCTGGAGAGACTGGGCACCTGAAGCAAATTTGACCGCAATAGTGGGTGGATCATTTAAATACATCGAGATCCTCGCAAGGCCTCGCTGGGCTGCCTTCAAAAAAAGACTATGTATCCGTGATTCTTGACCTCTTTGGGAGATAGGGAGTCCCTACAACAAATGATGAGATGTGCATACCACTTCTCGGTGTGCTCAGGCTTACACACAATACACAAAGACACAGATGTACAGGCACAAGTACACAGTCAGAGATGCAGACACACGTTTGCACACAATGTTACATTCTTGGGAGAGGGGGCTGTCAAAGCCTGGCGTGGACCACGGGTTTACAACTCCAGATGCAGTTTGATAATAAGAAGGCAGAACAACTATAAAAAAAATAAAAATTTGTAACGTGTAACAATAGGTTAGTGAAGTTTGCTAAACTCTTTTTGAAGAATAAGTGTGAAAAGTATGTATGCATGAGAACAAACCCAGAAATGTTAATGTTGATTTCCGATGGTGGGATAAAAGGTGATTTCTATTTTTCTCCATTTTTTCACTGAGCAAAAACGCAAGTTTCTCTTTTGCAACCAGAGTGGTCGCCTCCAGGTACTTCCTTGGGTCTGGGGAACCCACTCGGCTGCAGGCACGGCCCGGGCCTGTCTGCCCGCACTCCCCGCCGCGGTAAGGGTGCTACAGACAATAGACAAGCAAACACCTGGCTGGTGACAACGTGGGGGCGGGGGCAGACTCCTTTAGAGGGTGATCCGCGAGACCCTCTCCGGCGACTGCACTTTAAAATCAAAGCGCTCCGCGCCAAGCCCGGCCCGCACCGAGCGGCGATGCATGCGCGCGCGCTCTCGGGACGACGGCGACGCGCACGGGCGCGCCCCCGCGGACAGCCTCCTGTAGTGGACGATGCCGCCGAGAAGGCGGCGGCGGCGGCGGCGGCGGCGCGCTCTGGCAGTCTAAAGCAGCGGCCGGCTGCCACGGGCCGGCGGCGCGATGAGCTGGGCGGCCGCCCCCGGCTCGGGGCTGTGAGGGGCTCAGGGCCGGGGGTGGGCGGCGGCGGCAGCGCGGCGGGCGGCCAACGGTCTCTCCTGGCGGCGGCGGCGGCGGTGGCCATGCGCGGGACGGCGCGGCCGGGGCCGCCGCGCCGGGGCCGCCTCCCGGGGGCCCGCGGCCTGAGGGCCCCGCCGCCGCCGCTGCTGCTCCTGCTCGCTCTGGTGCCGCTGCTGCCCGCGCCCGGCGCCGCCGCCGCCCCGGCCCCGCGGCCCCCGGCGCTGCTGCCCGCGGCCGCGGGGCCCAGCGTGAGCCTCTACCTGAGCGAGGACGAGGTGCGCCGGCTCATCGGTGAGTGGGGCCGCCTGCGCCGGGGCGGGCAGGTCGGGCCCGGCCCCGGCTGCTTCCGGCCGTCGACGGCCCAGTCCGCGCGCCTTGAACCGTGGGTCGGTCCCCTCCTTGTTCCCCGGGGATCCCCATCCCGTCCCAGCACCCGGGGTCACCTCCGGGCCCCGGCCTCTGCCTGCGGAGCTGGTGGGAGGTGTGGTCCCTGCGTAGCCCCCGCCCCTGGCCAGCCTTATGGCTTCTCCCCTGCGCCCTGGCTCCTCCGCCGCGAAGAGACCTGGGGACCCCTCGGCCGCCGCGAAAGACCCGGGATCCACCCCGTTCCATCCTTCACATAGCCTCCTCAGCCCTGCACCATATTTTCTAGAGTCAGGCGCCCATACAACTTTTCTCCCCTGCCGCACCATGTTTCCTTGGCCCTTCTTCTGCGTGTCACTTTAGGGCCCTGGATTTTGGATACCTCGAAATCCGCGTTTTATGTTGACTAAATCTGTAATCCCTTGGCAGTGATTTTGATGTCCCAGGAGAGGCTACACTACTGACTGAGCTCATGCTCTCTGGTTATCATGCTTAAAAAAGAAAAAGGTTATAAGGACGCTTCATTACATGTTCATGGCAGTCTCCAAATCTTGGTACTGATGAGCATGCTTTTAAATAGTGAATGAGTCTCCAGGTAGCCCACACCTTTTAGTTTCATCAGTACCTTTTTGGTTCTTGTCTGGGATGCGTTGGAGTGTGGACTGACCCTTTATTTCTGGGCCACTGTCCTACTTTGAGTACCTTGTAGGGAAAGGAGAACTTGGCTCTGGGTCAGTTGGTATGTTCTACTTAATTAGCTTTGTCGTTTGGGAATGAATTTAAAACATAATGGTGTTCTCGAGTTGGGACTTTGTGGATTCTGGAAATGACCCCTTAGAAATGGTCCAAATGGGAAGTCTTCGGTAGCTGCACACTCCTAGACATTTACTTCTTTTGTGTATTAGGGCACCCTTTATGTCACCTCGGGTTTGTGGTGCATCTGAGTGAGTTGAAAGAAATCAATCTCTTAAGCATCAATTATTGGTCAGTTTTATTCTTTGTAAGTTAAAGACTTCCTTGAGGTGTTTTGAGGAATTGCTTTTAGCAGATTGTTTAGACACTGTTACATACATGGGTTTGCAGCCTTTAACCAAAGAAGAATGCTGTGTTTTTATAATTGTTTGCGTTCTTAATCCTCTTTTTGGTCTGGCTGAATCAGCTGAACCTAGTTTAGCTGAATTAAAACTGCAAATTGGGTTAGTACTTGGATCATAAAACTAAGGTTTAGGAAAAATAATGAATGCTTATAAATCGACTCATCACATTAATTTTTAGAAATTTCAATGTGTTATGCATGGTTTTGTAAAGTTTATTTTGCAGCTGTTAAAAGCATGTATATAATTTGTGACTTTGTTTACATGTAAGAAACCAATTTGGTTGGGGGTAGGGGACAGGGGACAACCAGAGATTGACACTGATTGAGTGCCTGTCGTATACCTGCTCCTACTTGTTTGTACACATTGCCTCTACTTCTCTTGTGATGCGATTAGGTAGGGATCACTATTCCATTTTAGAGATGAGTGAAGTAAGGCTTTATGTAACTTGCTCAAGGTCACACAATTTTATAATCTTCAAGAAAAATCGAACATAGTGTTGACATAGGCCACAAAGTTTTATTGAAGTAAATGAAGATATTGTTGATACTATAGAAGTTTTGATTATGGCATGATTAACGATTGCTAATTAATACTTGAGATGATGTATTTGGTACCTGATTGATAAGCAGGAATGGGCTGTTGGGAGCAGAGAGGGAGGACGCCTTGCTGATCAGCCTGGTGCACCTCTGAGGTGAGAGGGACCTCCAGCAGTATTTTCTCCAATGCAGAGAGAGTGGACCTGTTACAGTGGGTCTCTGGATTGTCCGTCCTGCCAGATCCGGGTCCTCTCCTTCCATTCCCTTCTCACGTCCCTTACACATTCTACCTTTAAAGTGTCCCTTGGCTGCACCTGGGTGCAGGAGAGCAAGTGGGAAGGACTGAGGTGTACACCAGGCCTCCTGAGTTCTTAGAAGGCACTTTCCCACAGAAACTCTTACGGTATTTAAGGCTACTTGAAATACTACTTTGTACCAGATTTTTATGTCCTTATGGGTAAAATGCCTTCTGAAAGCCAACTTGGGAAACTCACCATCACTTTATAATATTTCTAAGACAAGGAGTTCGGAATACCAAGTAAGACACACAAATAGAGTTGATAGTGGCAACTTTATAAATCGAACGAATTGCCCTTGATATGAGAATAAATTGTTTTAATCAATTAATACATACACATAATTTATAAAATATCAAATAATGTTAAAAGGCTCAAAATGAAAAACAACAATCTCCTGCCTTTGGCCTTTTCATCCTCCAGGCTCCGCTCTCCAGGAGAAGTTACTGTCTTAAACTAGTTTTCCTTATTTTTTCCCGTGTTTTACTTTCATATTTCTAAGTCAGTGTATAGTGAGCATTTGACTTCCTAATGTCACAACTGAGTACTGCCCTCTCCTGTTCCCAGACCCCCAATATAGTTGGATAACAATTTTTGGTAAAACCAGCAGTCACTATTTACATTATTGCATGCATATTTATTGCTCACTTCTGAATTAAATAGTGACCCATGATTGTTTTTTCCCCCTAACCATTTTTGTTTTTCCTGGAGCAATTAATTGCCTTTTAAACTTTTTGATTAGTTTTTTTAACGTAGGCTACATTCTTTCGGCTCCTTCAAGAAACATGTTAAATGTCTTTTGATTTTGTTTCCCAGGTAACACATCAAATTATCTGTCAGTTCCACTTGGTCTCCCCTTAGAGACTGGCCCTCCAGAGCCCCCCACCCTCTCATTCCGGTCTGGACAGTGGGATTGTTTCTCCTGCGACTTCTGTTCCCTTCTTTTTTGTCTTGGAGCCTGTGTTTTCTAGATCTCCTGTCTTCCTCTTTCGGGTTTTGCTTTGTTTCACTGAAGTGTATCTCCCTTTCAAAAGGAGCAAACGGGAGGTGAATTATCTGAGGCCTTGCATGTCTGAGGGCGCTCTCAGGTCTTCGTGCTTTATAGACGACTTGGCGAATTTAGTATGTTAGGTTGAAAATAAATTTTTTCCCACAGAATTTTGATGACATTTTCATACTTTTTCTGTCCTTAAGGGTTTCTGATGAAAATCTAAAGCCATTCTGATTTTTTTAAAAAAGCCTTTTTCTCTAATGTTCTGAAATTTTACAAGCTCTTGTGTGGGTCCTTCCTTCTGTCTGTCCATTGTCCGTCTTGTCTTAGTGGGCCATTTCAGTCTAGAGAACCATATCCTTCAGTTTCCAAAAATGTCCATTACTTCTTTGATAATTTCCTACCTTTCATTTTCTGTTCTTTCTTTCTGAGATATCTATTGGTTTGGTAATTGAATCTCCAGATTTTCTTACCTTATGTTGCCTCTTATTTACATCTTTGTATTGAAAGTGGAAAGAAGTTGAGAATTTCTTAATTTTGTCTTCCAAGCTTTTATTTTTTAAAATTTCAGCGATATTTTTAAATTTTAGAAGCTCTTTTTTGTTCTCTGTGTCCATTTCTATTTCATTCTTACTTTATAGATGTATTCTCTGTGTGTGCCTGTTGTCTTTTAACTATTCGATATATTTAGTATGTTTTTAATATTCTGCTTCCTCCATTGTGCCTGTTGACTTCAGGGTTGGTTTTATGTTTGTTTATATCACAAGTGTCTGGTGATCCTTGGCTGCCTGTAATTAAGAGCGAGGCGCTGAAAAGTTGATTAAGGGGGGGAGTTGTGTGTGCTGGTGGTCTACCGTGACGGCCTGGGGTGGGGGTGCAGGTGGACCTTTCACTGGGAGTCTGTGCCCCGTGTCAGCACTTCCACATCTTCTTTGGGACTAGTCAGTGCCTACCTCTGGTAGGTGTGTGATACACCAGTGGCCTGGGTTTGGGTTAGATTCTGGCTTCTGTTTGTACTGCTCCTGCCAGTGTGGTTCAGTGTCTTTAGAAAGAACTTTGGCTCTCCCGCTGGACCTGGGGGCCTAACTGCTTTGAATACCTCTTTCAGAAGCTCCCCCTTCATCGGGCCTGAGCCCAGGCTGGCCTTTGGGGGCTCTTGGGGGCTCCATGGCTGAGCCGCTGCGCAAGAGTCCTGAGGCGGTGAGCACTCCTTCAACTGCTATCCAGCTTGCAGAAGTTGTGGAGGTGTATAATGTGCTGCTGTCTTCTTTTCCCTTCTGTTTGTCTGTGTGGTTTCATGTCTTTGTGATTTCTCGGTGGTCATTTTAGGAGAGTTTTGGGAGGAAGTGTAAATGACAGGTAGGGTTGGGCTCTTTGACTGTTGAAGCTGGGTGCCAGTGTGGTAGCAGTTTTTTTGTAACAACAGTATTAAGAAGACTAGTGGTGGGTGAAGTAGCAGTCCACACTTTTAGAATGCTGCCGACATGTGGATCTTTTTTCTGTGTCAGGTCCAAAGGTAATCCTCGTGTTAGGGACACACTGTTATTTCCATTTTACAGATGAGGAAACAGACTTGGAGGAGGTGTATGTCACCAGTTCAGTCCCTTGGTAGTATAGGTCATGCAGTCCTGATGGAAGCCCATGTTGTGCAAAGACTCCAAAGCCTCAGGAGCTTTCCGTCATATGTGGCATCCCTGTGTCCCCAGGCCTTGCTTCATTGCTCTCATTTACTCCTCTTAACAAGCTGCATCACAGGCATCCATTTTCTCATTTTACTGATAAGGACTCTGAGCCTGGGCCCTTCGTGCAGTGAGGAGAGTGTCCCGAACCCATACTGCCCCTGTCAGTTCTGGGGGGTGATTAACCCGAGTCCTCGAGGAGTATAATCTGCAAGCCTGCTGCTACATGTGCTCACTTGTGGTCTGGGTTGCTATCTGCACTCTCCCATTCTCTAATTGCGCTTCCTGAAGTCCAGAGCTTATGAAAGTGGTATGTGGCTGGGGCAGTGCTAGGGGGTTGGGAATCAGATGCTGGGGTGTGGGGGGTGGTATGACCTGGTCACAGCAGCAGTAGTGGTGGTGACAGGGAACCTGTGGGGTCAGAGGGACTTCTAAGAATAGGCACTGCCTCCCACCCGTGAGAAATTTGCTTTGGACAACTTGCCTCCCTGTTAAAATAAAAAACCCCTGGAAGAGTTAAGCGTTGTTCACATCTTATTTAAAACCAGGCCAATACTAATTGAGATCATTGCTCCCTAAATCAGTGAAAAATTTTGAAGCCCATATCATGGTAGAAAATGGTGATTCAAAATTATTGATTTTTCTTGAGGAACTTAGAATTTTGTAGGGAAGACTGTTGTATCTGTAAGTTATATTATTGATTTGAGATAAGTTACTGTAGAAGTGATGCCTTTTGACAGTAGAAGGGGGGAGAGGAGAGAGGCTCAGAGTTTTAGGAAAGGTATTCCAGGAAAGGAGACATTTGAGTCTCATCTTGAAGGATAAGTTGGATAGGCAGAGGAAAGAGCCAGTTTCTTGCCAGACAAAGAAAGCAGCGTGACCAAAGCCATAGCCCTGTGGAAGCAGATGCATGGGAAGTGAAATGCAGGGGTAGGTGGAAGGCTAAGGAGGCTAAGACGAGAGAAATCAGCAAAGTCAGGGAGTGGTAGAGTATAAAGCCGGGCAGTAGGTTGAGATCGGATTAGAAATTTAAACTTTATCTTACAAGTGATGAGGAGCTATTGAAGAGTTTAGGAAAGGTGGCTGCCCAGTCAGGACTGAGTTAAAGGAAAGATACCTTTGGCCCCACTGAGCACGATGGCTTGTCGACTGAGAAGCTGGATCTGGGAAGTGGGACAAAGTCAGCCTTGTGATAAGAGGGATCAGCTAGGGCAATGGAAGGGGTGGGTGGGTTTGTGAGGAATTTACAGGGAGCTTGCAGGAGACTTGGCGGAGACCTGAGCATTAGAGCAGAGGGAGGAGTCGTGGAGGCATCCAGGGTTTCAGATTTGGGCAGCTGAATCGAAGGACTCTTTCCTTTTGGGAAGTGGTTGAGAGAAAGAAAAATGAGATGAGCCATGCGTTGCTCTTCTCCCAGCATCTCTCTCTCCTGTTCAGCCTCAGGCCAAGTGCTTGGTGCGGGAGGGAGGTGAGGGTGTCCTCTCAGCTGAAGTGTCTGGCACAACCTGCCTCTGCTGAAACCCTGAGGAGATGGGGTGCTGGCGGAGGTGGGTTAGCACCCTGCTGCAGACTCTTCGCCCTGGGCGTTCTGGGTGGGGTTGGTGGCACTCACACAGCATCAGTTTCAATCCATGTGTTCTTCATCGGGAGAGCCAGGCTGAGTGAGACATTGTGCAATTGTGGGTTTTGAGTTATTTTTTCCTTCTTCATGCTACACATGTGGTAGAACTCTGTCCAATTATAGCTAAACCTGTCCCCTATGAGTCACATCCTGAGTTGACTAGTCAGTTCTGAAGGTGCTGCCTAAAATACTGTTTGGATTTTAAGGGTCACTTAGAAACAAAACGTGCAGGTAGTTTTTGAACACCGTGAACGGAGAAGCCCTACAGCGTTACTTTTGGAGTTTTAATGCAGCTGTGCCAGTGTTCTGAAAAAACTTGCCAGTTATACAAACTAAAACCAAACAAAACAAGAACTTGGACATGAAACAGAGCCATTAGCTACTATGAAATTATATCACACTTAAAAGTATGCTTTTTTGTGTTCCCCTTGTAGATGTAAATCAAGTACGATATTTCTAATCAAAATGTTTTTAAACAGCTTTCATTTATGTAGGGCCTCTTAAAATGTGATGTGCCAAAAAAATTAAAAAAAAAAATGCCTGCGTCTTGCTGAATCACAGAATAAACACTTACTGAAGGGCTCTTTTTACCGTGCCTAGCAAGCGACAGTGCTGAGTGCTAGCCTATTTCTGAAAGGCGGTTTCACAGGTCCCGTTCTTACTCGTGCGATAGGTGTTCTGTCTTGCCCATAATAAATACGCTCTTCCACAAATATGTGTGCTTTCCTACACCTCCTGCTAGGTGGCAGTACTTCACATGTGTTCTCTCTTATTTTATCAACCATAGGAAGTAAGGGGCATTGACTTTTTTTTACAGATAAAGCTGAGCCTCTGGGAAATGACAGCATTTGCCGGAGGTCACAGAGATGTCTGGGGCTATGTGACTCCAAAGTACATGCTTTCTCTTCTGTGCTGCCTCTGAAGGTTGGCAGTTTACTTGGTCTTTATCTAACCAGAATCCCGGGAGGGATGTAAATAAAATACAGGTTCCTGGACCTACTCCGAGCGATTTGTTGAGGAGACCTGAGATGGGCCATGGCTAATGGACCTTTTGAACGCCACGCTTCGTTGGTTGTATGATGTGTAGTCTTCCTACATTTGAACGTTGCTGAAATCGGAACCATTGTGCACTCCACGGGGAGTCGTCAGTTAGTTGGCAGTTTGTTTTTCATTCTTAGTAGCACAAAAAATAATGGTGCACTTTGGATTAAATGAAATATGGTATTATGAATAGATGTTATTATAAAGAAAACTTGCACATAATTTTTCTTTCTGTCTGTCATTTTTTGGGGATGCCTGTCACGACTTTCAGAGTAGTAAAATTCACTGGTGGTATTTATTATTTGCTGTGGTAATGGCTGTGTAGTAATGTCCTTGCAGGGAATCCAAACGATTGTAGCGAGGTATTACCATTAGGTGTAAGAGCAAAATCAGTTCAGTCTTGGCTAGTGAATTGATGGCAAGAGAAATGTCAGTGGTTCTCAGCCTTTTTTGTGAAAGCCCTAGGGCCTTTTGCTGGACAAAGGCATGGATCCCTACACCTACTAAGTTTCGTACAGTGTGGTGGGGACTCTTAGGCCTTGAGGGCCTTTCAGGGACCCCTGATGAAAGCTTAACGGGGGCATCTGAGTCCCACAAAAGCTGGTTCTGGAAGGGGCATCTGTTCTGTTGCCTTCTGGGTTTCATCCTGGGATTCCCTGGACTACAGAATTTTATAAAATTTGCATACATTAAGGTTCATTCTATGGGTTTTGACAAATGCACAGTGCCGTGTATCCACCAGAGTATCATGCAGAATAGTTTTGCCACCCTAAAAAATTCCCCCAGGTATAAATACCCCCTTACATTTTTAGTAAATTTGCTTTTTAAAAAATGTATTCATTGTGGAAAATTCTAAACATTCAAAAGCAGACAGTAGTTTACTGAACCTCTACGTCCCCATCATCCAGCTTCCACGATTAACAACTCGTGGTCAGTTTTGTTTGGTCTGTACCACTCCACTGCCCAGCCCACTCCCTCGTCCTCACTTCCCCTGTCCTTTACTTCGATTGCTTTGAAACAAACCTAGACATAAAATTTTGTAAAACTTTTTATTATGTATCTCTAAAAAATAAGGATGCTTTAAAAAAATGTATAACAACCATTATCATGCCTAAGAAATTACTAATAATTAGTAAATATCAGACACATAGGCTGCTCCGATCTTCCTGACTTCTAAGCGAATGTTCACATTGGGACACTTGCCTGCTGTGGGTTCCTCTCTCCACCTTGCCCCCACCTGTATGTACCATGTGTGTGGTTCTCTGGTGCCAAGCTTGTTCTCACCTGAGGGTCTGCATTAGGTGAGTGCTCAGCCTCACGTATTTTCCCCAGATCTTTACGTGGCTGGAGCCCTCTGGATCTCCACTTAGAGTGCCCCTTTCTCAGAGAGCCTTGCTTGTCTAGGGTTGTGCCACTCTGTTCTATCACCCTGTTTTCTTTTAAGCACTTGATACTTTGGTGGTTTCTACACCTCCCCCAGTCCCACAGGAAAGTTTCTTCTCTTTGAGTAGAGACCTTTTCTATTGTTCTACTCAATGTCTCTAGTGCCAAAGACAGTGCCTAGTATATAGTAGACGGTCAGTAAAAGTTCGATGATTGAATAAGTGAGTAAATCATAGTTTCTTTTTGGATTCAGTATCTTGTACTTTACTGGGGTCACCATTCTCTTGGTCATTTCTCATTGTCTGCTAAGTTATTATCCAAAAGGGGAATTGGACTGACCTTACTTAGGAGCACTTACTTAGGAATAGAAGCTTAAGTAAATTAGTTTTGAATAGCTTATTTTCTTTGAAGTTGCCTAATTTTCCTAAGTTTTTGTCTCATGTTCCCTCCTCCCTGGATAAGGTTCCCTCCCCCCATCTTGGCTTCCATAGCTCTCTATGCCCTCTACAAACACACCTGTGTCACCGTACCCATCACATCTCTTTCCTCTACTGCACTGAGGCCACCTCATATCCTGGTACATAGCAGTTTCCCAGGTGACTCTTGGTACACACTACAGGTAGAGGGTGTGAAGGTTTCAAGAGAGATTCCGGCCTTTTCTAATAAATAAAAGCTGGGAAATACAATTCTAAAATCTTTTCATCTGAAATGCCTAACCTGCTGTTAATTTTATCCTGTGTGTGTTCTCATGTCACACATCTCATAAGTTTGATTTGGGTCTCTTTATGTCTTCCATGTCACTACTTAACTTTTTTTTTTTTTTTAAATCCTCACCTGAGAATATGCCACTGATTTTAGGGAGAGAGAAACATCGATGCGAGGGAGACAAACATGGATGTGAGAGAGAAACATCTATCAGTTGCTTCATGTACATGCCCCGACCAGGGATGGAACCCTCAACCTAGGTATGTGCCTTGACCAGGGATCAAACCGGCAACCTTTTGGTGTACGGGACAGTGCTCCAACCAGCTGAGCCACTCGGCCAGGGCTCTACCTAACTTTCTGATCATGTGTACATTATAATAGTTGTTTCAAGTTGTTTCAATGTCTTTGTCCGCTAATTCTAACGTGTGCCAGTTCTGGGTTGGTTTTAATTGAATTATCTGTCTGTCTGTCTTACATGCCTGGTAATTTTTGACTGGATGAAAGGCATTGTGAATTTTCCCTGGTGGGTGCTAGATGTTTTTATATTCCTATAAATATCTTGGCTTTTGTTCTAGGACTGTTAAGTTACTTGTAAACATTTGATCCTTTCAGGTCTTGCTTAAAAGATTTGGTAGATAGGACAGGAACAGTGTTCAGTGTAGGGCTAATTACTCACCGTTACTGAGTCAAGACCATTCTGGCCCTGGCTGGTGTGGCTCAGTTGGTTGGAGCACTGGTTGGTAACCAGAAGTTTGCAGGTTAGATTCCCGGTCAGGGCACATGCCTAGGTTGCAGGTTCAATCCCCAGTTGAGGTGTGTGCAGGAGGCAACCAATCGATGTTTCTCTCTCACATCTATTGTTTCTCTTTCTCTCTCTCCCTTTCCCCCTCTTTCTTGAATGAGAATAAAATTAACCTTTTAAAAAAGGCCATTCTGTGTACTTTCTCCAGTGACCTGTGAATCATGAAGCTTTCCAGTGTGGCTGGTGGGAATAGGTACTAGACACTTACCTTTATCCTTTCTCTGTGCTTGCTCTGATCAATACTCAGGTGAAGGCTGGAGGGTAACATCCACGATCCAAAGAGATCTTGGACGCTCTATCTGTGCAGCCCTCTCCTCTCTGGTTCTTTGTCCTGCATGCTTTACTCTCTTTGTCTTGCTGATCTCTCATGTGTTTTGTCTGATTTTCATTGTTGTTATTTCAGAGGAGAGGGTTAATCTAGTTTTGTTACTCAGTTTTGTCCAGAAGTGGAAATGGCCAAGGATTATCTTTTTGATTGTTTGCATCTTTTCTACAGTTAACTCCTTAAATTACTTGTTAAAGGAGAGAATTTAGTTCAATGTAAAGAAAAATGTCCTAAGGTTTGTGTATGTGTGCATGCACTGGTACACAACTATAAGTATATAGTAGATAGCATGGTGTGGGACAATATTGGATTTTGAATCTGCACATTGAGTTTTAATTCCATCTTCTCCTGCTATATGTGGGCAGACAAGTAAATGTTTCTGAGAGTTGGTTTCTTCAATATAAGGTAAGATGCTTTTCAACCAAAAACAGGATGTCTGTTACCACAGTTGCTATAATGCATATGAAAATGCACGTAATCCTCAAAATAATTTATTTTAGTTATTGGTGGGGGATTCACATGTTTTTGGATGAAAACCAAAATCACAGAATGTTGGACAGAGAGGTCATTTAGATATCACATGGTTGATCGATTGCCTTCAGTAGCAGCATTTATCACTTACTCACTGAACAATTATTTATCGAGTCTATACTAGGCCGTCTCTTAGGGGCGTGGGACATATTCTGATGAATAAAACGAATAAAGATCTTTGCCTTCATGGAACTGACTTGTAGCAGAGCACTAAGTGACTTGCCTGAGAATTCAGGTAGATTTGGAACTGGACCCCAAGTTAGCACTTTGCAAAGCTTCCTGTACTGGCAGGGAGAGGTGATGTTTGTGAGTTTTCCATTGTGCTCCGAGACCGTGGACGTAACAGCGAATTACCTTATGGACCGCACAGCTGACAGGAGCATGCTCCTGTTAGGAGTTGCCTGCGAAGGAAGTTGAGTGGTGAGTGTGTCCAACTATGAGTAAGCTCCTCCGTCTCCATTACAGGGCCATACCCGAGATGCTTGTATAAGCTGGTCAGATCATTTTCTTTAAATAGGGCAGGAACCAAGACATAGTTCTTTTTCAGAGTATTTTTTTATACCAGATGCTGGAACTTTATGTCATGGTGCTAGAGATTGTGGGTTATGTTTTTCTTCCTTGCTGTCCTTGGACAGGATTTGGGAATCACCTTTAATATCTCTACAGTTGTGGTACAGATCACATCTTTGGGGGAATTCTTTTATAGATATTTAAAAAAATGACAAATATGTTAATTGAACATGAAATCTTGTTCCCTGATCCTGTAGTTTAGTGTCCAGTTGTCTCTCTAATTTCTTACCCATCTGCCATAGTATTTTCAGATGTGGAAGGTGACAGTGCATCATCTGAGTCACCCATTTGAAATCAGAAATGACTGTACTTGCCCTCTGATTTCACATAACTTCTTCTAAAGGTGATATCATCACAGTTATTAGAGAGGCAAACCTGGCAGAGCATTGGTGGTGGATAGCTTTGGGCTTCCATGTTCAGGGATCTGGGATTGCAGTGAAATGTAATCTCTGGAGGATAGGGGCGGGGAGATGCTTAGTAGGTGGATCTTTGCACCCAACCTGTAGCTTGGTTTGTTCATTCAGTGACAGCTAAGAGCCATTCTAATGGATTGTTTTTAAGTGAACTAGTGATTTTGACTTCATATCATGTTTTCTTCCTGAAGTGGCAAAGTGAGGAAAGGTGCTCAGTGACTGCAGATGCCTGGTTTTTCCTTGGGACGATCAGGAGATTCCTTCCCTTGAAGCGGACTCAGTAGTTACCTCTCAGGGACTAAAAGGGGGTGGGTCCTCTTGCTTTTCCTTTGAGGAGGCCAGTCTTAGGTAGGAGATGTGGAGGCATCCTGGAGGAAGGGGTGGAGGGTGGTGACCTGTTTACCTTGTCCTCTGTTGTCGATCGTGCATATCTTCTTTCTCTTAGAAACTCACTTTCATTCTTTTTATGCTCTCTGTGAATATATGTGCGCACCTCCACCCAGCTCTGTCAAGACACCTCAGGTTGTACAAGATGGACTGAGGATCACATAAAAAATCTTACTTGATCTACAAGATTATTGTTTAAACAGTTACGGTGATTGGAGATTTATATGCTTTTTCTTTTTTAATTATGAAGAAATGCCCCTTCCTACAGTCTGACATCTGTAATTTCCCTGTCTTATGATGTAGTTAAATATTAGGTCTCAGCTAATTTTCTTGGAATAATTTGACTGTAGATTTATTAGATTCTGATGGACAAATTGTATTTTATTATATCTATTTCAGCTTGTTAGTTTCCATAACCTAGGAAAATTTGAAATAAGAGCTCCATATTTATCTTTTAGTGTCGATTAAAATATAGAGTATTTAATGATTTCATATGTAGTAAGTGATTTTGGCTTTTTTCCCTCTGGCTCATATACCACACTGTCCTCAGAACCTAGAAGATTATCTTGACTAAATAATTTTTTTTTACTCAAGTTTGACTAGCATTTGGAAACTGTCGATGATATCATAGAAAAAAATAGAGTTTTGGCTGACATTTGGAAACCATGGATGATATCATAGAATAATAGGGTTTTGTGGCTGAGGAGGGACAATAACATCATCTGGTTTACTTCCCTTGTTTTATAGTTAAGAAAATTGATGCCTGGAGAAGGTGGTTAAATACTTGGTTGCCAGAGGTCAGCTACTTCTTAGCAGAAACTGTGCCTTAGTTCTCTTTCCGTGACATCACTTTTATGTTCTTGCCTGAACCAATTTCTGACTTTTAAAACAAAAAAGAGCATTTCATCTAGTGCATCAAAATCCATCTTTGATGCAGTTGATTTTTATCGATAGCCAGCCATTTATGCATCTGACATTTGAGTAGCTACCATTTGTAAGCCCCCAGCCCTGCTTGTAAGGGATTGGGGGAGACAGGCACTCGAACAACTCGCTGGAGTATATTTCAAGTGCTGTACAGGTGGCTCTTTTTACAGGGGGGGTGGTTTGCTCATTGACACTGATCATCCGCTGTCGTAGCCTTGGGAAACCAGTAGTTAACCTTTAAAATCACTTGGAAAACGTTTTGAACTTGAGTCCTGGCTGCTGTGGCTCAGTGGACTGAGCACTGGCCTGCTAACCAAAAGGTTTCTGGTTCGATTCCGTGTCAGGGCACATGCCTGGACTGGGGGCTGGGTCCCTCTCTCTCCCTCACCCCCATTTGAGGGCAAACAAGAGGCAACCAATCGATGTTTCTATCTCTCCCTTCTCCTCTCTCTGAAAATAAGTAAATAAAATCTTTAAAAAATTTTATTTGAACTTGAACTAGACAGGCCAAGTCATGTAGAATACAGGCCTGAGTTAAGTTTGAACTTAAGATTGTCTAGGGAAAAAAGAATTTTTTCTCATTGGGTGTTGAGAGTTTTGCAGGAATAACTTTGGTTTTTCAGCTTGGATTTTGGGTTCTTCAAATTATGAACAAATGTCATGTTTCCTAACAAGAGAGCAACATCCCTGCTTTGCTGGCACCGGCAGTCTGGTCATGGTAATTGAGCAGCTAGGTTAGAAGAGGAAAGTTCCGTGCTTTCTAACAACAAAAGGCTACCGCTTCAGTGCACAGCCGTCCACTCTTGCGCCTGCCTGCCTTCCAGCGGAGCCCCTCTCCACCCCCCACCCCCCCAATTACCAGCCGGGTCCTCTTCTCTCCTGGCCTTGCCCCTGCATCTGTGGAGCTCCAGTTCTGTTTTGAGGTCTCCTCTGACTCTCTTCACAGTGCTTCTTTATCTCTTCCGCTTAACTGAAACCTGATTTTCTGTTGTAAGTGATAGTTTCCTTGTAATCCTTTCAAGTCACTGGAAGCCAGTTTTATTACACTCTCCCCGCATTTATGCATCAGGGACCAGCTCTTTTTCTTTTTTAAAAATAATAATTTGTTGAAGTGAAATTCACATAACATAAAAGTAATTCTTGTGAACAATTCAGTAACATTTAGTACATATACACGTGTAGTTGTACAACCACCACCCCTGTCTAGTTCCAAAACATTTCCATTGCTCCGAAGTAAAACAATATAAGCATTGTGCAGTTTCTTCTCATGCCCCTTCGCCCCTGCCCCCAGCCCCTGGCAGTGACCAGTTTGTATTCTATCTCTCTGGAGTTTCCTATTCTGGGTATTTCATATAAATGGAATCACACAATATGAGACCTTTTGTGCCTGGCATTTATTTATTTATATTTATCTATTGATGTTAGAGGAAAGAGAGCAAGAGAGAGAGAAACATCGATTTGTTGTTCCACTTATTTATGCGTTCATTGGTTGCTTCTTGTATGTGCCCAGACTGGGGATTGAACTCACAATCTTGGCATATCAGGACAATGCTCTAACCAACTGAGCTAGCTGGATAGGGCTGGCTTTTATTTAGCATAATGTTTTCAAGGTTTGTCCACATTGTAGCATGTATCAGTACTTCTTTCTGTGGCTGAAAAATATTTCATTCTATGTATGTACCACAATTTGTTTATTCATTCATCTGTCATGGACAGTAGGGCTCGTTCCACATTTTTACTATTATGAGTAATGTTGCCATGAACATGTGTATAAATGTACTTGATTGAGTACGTTTTCAATTTTGGACATATACCTAGGAGTAGAATTGTGGATCGTATGGTAATTCCTTGTTTAACTTTTGAGGAACACCAAACTGTTTCTCACAGTGGCTGTATCATTTTGCATTTCCACCAGTAGAGTACAAAAGTTCTTAATTTGTCCACATCCTTGCTTACACTTGCTGATTTCTGTTTGTTTTTATTAAGTAACACTAGTGGGTGGGAAGTGATACCCCATTATGGTTTTGATACGCATTTCCCTAATGATTAACAATGTTGAGCATCTTTTCATGTGTTTGTGGGCCATTTGTGTACTGTATTTTGCTGTGTATAATGCACACTTTTTTGCCCACATTATTTGAGGGATAAATAAGGATGCCCATTATAATGGATATGATGATTACATACCATGGGTACAATAATGGGTATAATACTCCTGTGTGTAATGTGCTAAAAAACATGGGTGTGCATTATACACAAGAGCATATTATGCATGGCAAAATATGGTATATTCTGTGGAGAAATATCTATTCAAGTCCCTTGCCTATTTTTTAAAAAATATTTTGTTTATTTACTTTTTAGAGAAGGGAAGGAAGGGAAAGAGGGAGAGAAACATCAATGTGTGGTCGCCTCTCACACACCCCACACTGGCGACCCAGCTCGCAACCCAGGCATGTGCCCTGACTGGGAATCAAACCAGCGGCCCTTGATTCGCAGGCCAGCACTCAGTTCACTCAATTCACAGCCAGGGTCCTTCCCCATTTTTTAATTGAGTTGTCTTTTTGTTGTTGAGTTGTATGAGTTCTTTATATATTATGGATACCAGGCCTTTATCAGATACAGAATTTGCAAACATTTTCCTCCATTTTGTAGGCTGTCCTCACCTTGAAAATGTCTTTGGATGCTCAGAAGCCTTTAATTTTTATCTACTTCTGTTGCTTGTGCTTTTACTGTCATATCTGAGAATCCATTGCCAAATCCAAGATCATGAAGCCCTATGTTTTCTTCTAAGAGTCTTAACATTTAAGATCTTATATTTAGGTTGTTGACATATCAATACTTTGATTAGTTTTTATTTATAGTATGAAGTAGCAGTCTTAATTTTATTATTTTGCCTGTGGATATCTACTTCTTTCAGCACCATTTGTTTAAGAGCTATTCTTTCTCCATGAAATGGTCTTGCCAAAAATGAAAGGACTAGAAATATGTGGATTTATTTCTGAACTTGGTCTACATGTCTGTAGTTATGTTGGTACCACGTTGTGTTGGTTTCTGTGGCTTTGTGGTGAGTTTTGAAATAGGGAAGTGTGAATCCTTCATTTGTGTTCTTTTTCAAGATTGTTTGATTCTTGGAGGACACTTGAAATTCCATATTAATTGGAGAGTCTGCTTTTCATTTCTGCAAAAAAAGATGGTTAGAATTTTGTTAGGAATAGTACTGATAGATCTCTTTGGGCAGTGTTGCCACATTTGCAGTTGTAAACCTTCCAATCCATGAAGATGGGATGTTTTTCCACTTATTTAGGTCTCCCTCCCATGTTGTTCTCGTTCAGACAGTGAGCTGGGTAGTGCAGGGATTTTCATCTCCTTTCAGTCCTCTTGTCAGTGTTGCCTGTGGAAGTCCTTTCTGAGCTTTGATCTTCTCTTTTCAGTTTATAGCACTTTGCCAAGTTTTGCCTTTCAGTATATTTGAGTATTCTAAGGGGAAGTTGGAGGAAAGCGTTTTAGTCATTACTAATTTGTCATTACTAGTGTTATCTTGATATATCCAAGATGCACCTTTACCAGTGTGATCCTTTCTTAATGAGTTTTATTGTCTGGGGGCTTTCTCTCTAGCTCTCACTGGTCTTTATGTATTATTTTAGACAATAATTGGATTTTTGTTTAGTGAATTGATGCAGTTGTATGTGTATTTCTCTAAACATTTATGAAAACTAATTTTTTTCAGTTAACTTAGTTTTCATAGAAAATTTAAGAGAAGAAAAAGTAAAAGCATGCCATAAAAAATAACCCGTAACACACCATTCATAATCAACCACTGTCAATATTTTTGATGTTTCCTTTCTTTGCTGAAAAATGGAGCACACACGTTGTGCATATAGATATACTTTTAACTTTCATTCACTGCACATTCGTTATTACCTATTGTATGCAAAAACTATTCTAGGTGCCAGACATTATTCAAAATTTGCTGTATATAGTTTATATCTTGCTTGTTTTTATTTAATGTTACATTTTAAGCAAATCCAGTTCGTTAAAATTTATTTGTAACAATCCTGTTCATGGCTTCCTAGTATTTTTCAGTGATTTTTGGTCTTTAAAACCTGTCTTCCCAGGGGAAGCTCAGTGTGTCACATAGATGAACAGGGAGAGATTTGATCGAAGGGGTATAGTGACCTGGGGTACCACCTCTTCCAAGGAAAGCGAAACTGAAAAATCAGTGCTTTATTGCCAGTCATTTATATTCTTTCTTTTCTTCAATTTTAGATGTTGTTGGGCTGGCTAAAAAGCCTGGTCCATTTTTTCTGTAAAATGAAAGACACATTTTTTTATTTTCACCAATAACTTTATTGATTTGGATATTTTGAGTATGTTGGCTATCTCCCAATATTGGCTTCTAGTGGGTAGAGGCCAGGGGTGCTGCTAACTAAACATCTTCCAATTCGTAAGACAGTCTCATAGCAAAGAACTATTTGGCCAAAATGTCAGTAGTACCAAGAAACTTCACAAACCACTTTTGACACGTTCAATCAGTCATAATACCTTCTCCGTAAACTGCACAAATCCTTTTTTTTTGCATTTCAGTCATGTTTTTACCTTTCTTGAAATAATAAAAGCATAATAGGCCCAAAATGTTGTGTATTTTCTTCCATCTTCAGTATTAAGATGGCTGCGCAAAAATTCACCAATTTTGATGAGTTTTTTTTAATGCACGCTGATAGGACAGCTGTCACAATACAGTCTAACACAATTGTTTTGAATGAAGATAAGCACAACTAAGCACTACTAGAGCCATCATACAGGAAAAAACTAAATGAACTTTTCTGCCAAGCCAATGCTTTGATTAATATATTTTTACCTAAGAATTTGTATCTTTATTTGGTTTCCTTTGGATGGATTTTTAGAAGTGGAATTACTGGATCAAAGAGTATAAATATTTATAACACTTTGATATATATTCACAAATTGCTTGCTTGCCATACCCTGCCTAACATTTAGTATTATATTTAAAGACTATAAGTGTTTCTGTTACAACATCAAATACATTCCTTTAAAAAAAACCTTTTAAGATTGCCTATTCACTAAAAATAACAGGCCTTATGGGAAAAATAAGGTTAAGGGCAAACCACTCAAGACCTCGGCAATTTTCAAACCAAGTACTAACAAAAGCATAATTGGTACCTTATGAGATAACTTGGACAGCCCAGTCAAACCACTTATAATGGCTGAGGCTCCCTCAGAGGAGAGTTAAAGATATTAAAACATAATAGGATGGAGATTTCTGGCTTGTATGGTCCTGAGATAGTACAGAGGAAAGGAGCCTTCTAAGTCAGGGAGGCTACTATGGAGACGGCACAAGAGGAAGCGCAGCTTGCGGAGGCCCAGGACCCACGCAGAGACAGGCAGCGCTCATCTGAGGGGGCGCTCTGGGCTCAGGTGCTCATTTTCAGTTTTCTTAAAATAGGGCTGAGAGAGCTCCTGCCTGGTAGTAGCTGAGCTGAGTAAGGGTCTTTTCTTCTCCCACTGAAAGTTACAATTCTTTACCTGCTTTTCTAGCTCCCCTTGCTTGGGAAAATTCAAATGGGAACTGGCACAATTTCCGTTGTACTGACATTGTTGTTTCATTTACTAACCACTATAAGCTAATTGGTGTTACAGGAATCTGTCTTCTGACAGAACAGACTGTATTTGTTAATTTGATAGGCAAAACTTTGAATCTCATTTGTATGGCTTCTTTGAAAAAATTCAAACCCTTTCCAACTAGGAATTAAATGCCTTAGTTAATAAAGAATGTCTATTTCAAAACAAATTATTTCAAAATCTATACTCAGAAAATAGCAACTTCGGCTACTGATTGCATTACAATTTCAATATCTCAATCTAGGGTAGTGAATTTAAAATTTTCAATTTATTTTGGTGGGTCACCAAACTGTCAGTAGCTTATGAATATTAATTTATTTGTTGAGGATAGAAGTTATGGTTTTATAGTGACTCTAATTTGTGGGAATGGCTTCGTCCAGGATTATCCAGCATTCAGTTATAACAGCAGAGGAGACAGGGAGTAGGGGAGTCAAGTCCGTTCAAGATTGGGTGTTTTTGCGGCAGGGCATGCGTGTCTGACCTAGGTTGGTGGGGAAAAGCTGAAGGTACTGACAGGTAAGTACTGTATTTTGCCATGTATAATACACACTTTTTTGCCCAAATTTTTGAGGGAAAAATATGGATATGCATTACACATAGATAGTACTAATTCCATAGCTATATGTTTTTAATTCTTTTATTTATGATTATGCATTAAAAGTGTAACTCTAGAGAGCAATAATGATACCCATATCCAAATAATACCCTGAAACACAATAATAGGTTTTGTTTCTAAATATAAATAAATAAAAACTGAATTAAAAATTTTAAATGAAAGACTTTTTTCCTGCAAGTTTGGGCCAAGAATCTGGGTGTTCACTATACGTGGGAGCACATTATACACAGCAAAATACGGTAATTGAAGTCATTGGGATTGAGGGTAAGAAGAAAATGAGAACTGATTGGTATAATAGAGTGGGAGAAAGAAGAGGGTTGTAGACAGCTGGAGACAGGAAACTAGAGAACAGCTGTTGTAACAATAAAGGGAAGGAGCTGAAGAATTTGGAGGCAGAACAATTTACATATTGCTGCTGTCCATGGAAATGGATCGCTTTGGTTCGGATGAAAGTTGTGGAAGAATAAAAGGACTGTTGAAGGACAGGTGGAGAGTGGGTTCGTCTCGAGGAAATGGGGAGTTCGCCGTAAGAAGCCACAGGAGAAGGATGTGTAGAAACCTTATAAACTGGTTCCAGAACCCTCAGTGAACGAAGTAGCAAGATAGCAGGGAGGATAGAAGGTGGCACAGTTTGGTGGCATTTGCCTAAATGGCGCCAGGACAGTGCCCACTGAGGGCAGGAGGATGGGCCCTCTGGGCCCTGCAGGACCAGCTATTCTCCCAGAAGCTGAGGACATTGTGAAAGTCACAGTGGCATTAGGAGATGATAGTACCAAATGGGTTATTGGAGAGAAGGGATGGTGGGTGGACGACCAGGTGGTAAGCACACCTGCAAAAATTGAAGGCCAAATAGGGTTTAGAAGGTTCAGAAAGTTACGGACGCCAGTCTTTGCCAAGCGATCAGTGATGTCGTGAAGTGGCTCGTGTGTGTGTGTGCAGAGAGAATGTTTATCAGTTAGGAACGGTGGTTTCTATCTGGAGTTTGAGTTGGTAGGACAGGAGAGACCTTCAGCAGTTTGGGGAGAGCAGATGTCCTCAGGATGTTGGAAAGGGAATTGGCTGTATCCCTGTCTCAGGAGATGTAAGAATTTAGACACTTTCAAGTAGGACTTAAGCCACAAATTATTAAATGACCATGTGAATGGCTTGAGGATGTGCTTGCCTTTTTGTCCTTTCTCTCTTTTCTACTTACAGCTCTTTTTAACCTAGCTATTTAAGGGAATTGAATTTACAGAATCCCTAGATGTCTTGATACTTTGAACCGTGTCTGAAAAAACTTCAGTATTTACACATTGCTGTTATTATTACCAGTAACAACATTGTAACTGTTATTTACTAGGACCAGAGTTCTTTATTTCCCTGTGAAAGATGTTCGAAGTTTAAATTTGGAAGTTGTTGATTACTTAAGGTTAATTAGTTTTTTCTAAGATTTCATATGTTAGTTTCAGTAACATTCTGTGGTTTGCAAGCTTTTTAAGATTAGAACAAAGAGGTAAAAACTGTTGACTCCTTTTCTCCCTCTTTTAAAAATTTTAGTTTACATATAATGAAGTGAGCAGATTTAAAATGTATAGTTGGTTGACTTTTGGAAAATGCGTGCACTACCCCAACTAGAAATAGAACATTTCCATCATCCCAGAAGTTCCCTGGTGCCTGCTTGCAGTAAGTTTACCACTTCCTCCTACCCCCTTCCCAGGCAACCTCACTGATCTGATTTCTGTCTGCATAAATTAGTTTTGCCAGTTCTATAGAATTATATATGATGTACTCTTGTGTATAGCTTCTTTCACTCACATAGTCTTTGAGATTCATCCCTTTTGTTACAAAGTCTCTACAGTTAATTTTCATTGCTGAATGGTATTCCACTGTACAGATATACCACAATTGGCTATTCATCTGTTGATGGATATTTGTATTGTTTCCAGTATTGGCTATTCTGAGTAAGTGCTGTCAACATTCATGTATAGTCCTGGCTGGTGTGGCTCAGCGGATTGAGGGCCAGCCTGCGAAAGAAAGGGTCGCCAGTTCGATTCCCAGTCAGGGCACACGCCTGTGTTGCTGGCCAGGTCCCCAGTGGGAGGTGCGTGAGAGGCAACCACACATTGATGTTTCTCTCCCTCTCTGTCTCCCCTCTCTAAACTAAATAAATAAAATCTTTTAAAAAAATCATGTACATGTACAAGGTGTATACATTTTAGTGTGTGTGTATGTGGACATATGTTTTCATTTCTTTTGGATAACTACCTAGGAATGGAATTACTGGATCATAGAGTAGTTGTATGTTAATAAGAAAAACTGCCCGTTTTCCAAAGTAGTTGAACGTTTATTACACTGCCATAGCAGTGTGAGAATTGCAGTTCCTGCACATGCTTGCCAACATTTAGTCATTCTTGTGGTGGTAATTGTATCTCATTGTGGCTTTAATTAGTATTTCTCTGATGACTAAAGATGTTTAGTGCCTTTTCGTATACTTATTGTTCATTTGCATATCTTCTCTTACAAAATGTATGTTCCCATCTTTTGCCCATTTTATTTAATTGAGTTGTCTTATTTTTGTAGGAGATCTTTATATATTCTAGAAAGAAGTCCTTTGTAAAAAGATAGATGTGTTGTGAATATATTCTCCCAGTTGTGACTTGAATTTGATTTTCTTCACAATGCCATTTGAGGATATTGGTGCCACCCAATTCATCAGTTTTTTTTTTTTCTTTTGGTTCATATTGTGTGACCAGCTCAAGACGTCTTTGCTTACCCCAGGTTGTGAAGATAGTCACTTACGTTTTTTTCCAGAAGCTTTATAGTTTTAGCTTTTACATTAGGTTTATAAATCAATCTCAAATTCATTTTTGTGTGATATGTAACTTTAATTGAACTGCCTTGGTGTCTTTGTGGAAATTTCTTTGGCTCTGTATTTGCGGGTTTATTTTTGGATTCTGTTCATCAATCATGTTTCTCCTTACGCCAGTACCACCCTGTTGTGATGACCGCGGCTCTTTGTTATGTTGTGCAATGAGTGAGTGTGAGTCTTCCAACGTCATCTGTTGTTTTCAAGATTGTTTTGGCATTTAAATTTCATTTTAGACATAATTTCTTCAAAAAATTTGTTGGGACTTTAATTAGGATTACTTTAAATCTCTAGATGAATTTGAGAGACTTAACATCTTAATATTGAGGCTTATCTAAGAATGGTCTCTCTCCACTTAGGTAATCTTTAATTTTTCTTAGCCACTTTTTGTAGTTTCCAGTTTAGAGGACTTACATATTTTTAGTTATTTTTTAATGTTATGATATTGCTTTGTAAATTTTATGTTGTAGTTGTTGCAAGTATATGGAAATACAGTTTGTTTTTTAAAATAGTGACGTTGTTTTTGAAATTGCTAAATTCAGGAATTGGTTTTAATAGTATTTGAGTGGATTCCATCATGTTCTCTATACACATAATCCTGTCATCTCTGAATAATGAGTTCCAGTTCATCCTTTCCAACTTGTGTGCATTTTGTCTTATCTTAGTACATTGGCTAGGACCTCCAGTACAAAGTTGAAGTGATGGAAGTGGATATCTTGTCTTGCTTTTTCTGATTTCAGAAATAAGAATTCAATAATTCACCATTGATTATGAATTTAGTCATTCACCATTGGTTAGCTACAGGGTTTTAGTAGATGCTTTTTACCAGACTGAGAAAGTTTGTCTTTTCCTAGTTTGCTAACAGTGTTTACCATTACGAGGCTGTGACTTTTACCAAATGCTTTTTCTGCATCTATTGAGATGATGCTTTTTTGTTTTCTGCATTAATAAGTTGAACTATATTGACTTTTAAAAGTTAATCTTTCATATGCACTTAGTTATGATATTTTATCCTTTTTTTTTTAAAGCTCAGATTTTTATTGACTGTGTTACAAAAGAGGTTTAGTCAAAAAGACCAAAGCCCATGTCATCATCAGACTCCTCAGACTCTTCTTTCTCTGCTTCCACTTTCTTTTCCTCAGCTGGGGCAGCAGCAGTTGAGGGGGCGGACCTCCTGCAGGTGCTGCACTAGCTGCTGGGGCAGGTCCACCAGCCCCTACATTGCAGAGGAGGCTCCCAATGTTGACATTGGCCAGAGCCTTAGCAAACAAGCCTGGCCAGAAAGGTTCAACATTTACACCAGCTGCTTTAATGAGGGCATTGATCTTATCCTCCGTCACCGTCACCTCATCGTCGTGCAGGATAAGGGCCGAGTAGATGCAGGCGAGCTCCGAGACGGAGGCCATGGTGTGGGCGAAGGCTGAGCGAGTGCTGCCGGGAGTGGTGCTAGTCACCGGATGAAGTGAGGGCCTCACCCCAACACGGCCTTAGCTTCCTCGGAAGAACCGAGCACCTTAGCGGCAGCTGGGGAAAAGGATATTTTATCCTTTTTATATATTGCTGGATTCAGTTTGCTGATGTTTTATGGTGAATGTTTTTACCTATGTTAATGAGGAATGTCCATCTATAATTTTTTTCTTATAATGTTTTCATTAGATTTTAATATCAGTATGATGCTAGCCTCACAAAATGAATTAGGAAGTATTTTCTTCGGCTATTTTCTGAAAGAATTTATGTAAGATTGGTATATTTTTCTTCAATGTTTGGTAGAATTCATCTGGACCTGGAGCTTTGAGGAAAGGTTTTTAATTATTTGCGTTTTTAATTCTTGTCAGTTCTGGTAAATTTTTTTTTCAAGGATTATTCTATTTTGTATGTTATTGAATTTATTGTCATAAAGTTCATAATCTTATCTTTTTAGCACAGATATATAGTGATGTTCCCTCTTCATTTCTAATACCGATAATTTGTGTGTTTTTCTTAGTCTTGCAGAGGGTATAACTATTTCATTAATCTTTTCCATAATCATCTTTTGGCTTTATATCCTATAGTTAATTTCTTTATTATGATATTTGATCAGAAAAGGTTGTCTGTATTATTTCTAGTTAGAATTCATTGTTTTTAAAGTGTATGGTCTAATTCATGATTAACTCCCCCCCCCCTTTTTCGTGTCCTGTGATTGTGTTGTTCAAATCATATATTCACACTAAATTGTTACCTGTTTTGATCTTCTGTATACTGACAGCATGTCAGTTTCCAACTATTGTGGATTTGTCTGTTTTTTCTTGATTTTATTCCTATGGGCTTTTGCTTTGTATACTTGAAGCTCTTTCGTTAGTTGCACTACTATAGCTCCTCATGTTTTTATTAATGAAAAAATTGTCTTATTAAAAAATGTGATACTGATTAATGGATTTATTAATGTAAAATCTTTTACTTTGAGTTCTAGTTTGATGTTAATAGTGTCTCATCTACCTTCCTTCCTTTCTTTTTCATTTTCTTTCTTCTTCCTTTCTTTCTTTCACCTGGCATATATTTTAAAATTTTATTCTAGGTGTGTTCTTTGTAAATAACATTAATCTAAACAAGAGTAAGATTCAGACTTTTTTTAAAAAGCAAATTTGTGCTATTTACAGTTGTTGTGATTGCTGATGTTTTCTTTGTTCCCAGCTTTCATGTTGCTTTTTTCTCCTTTCTCCTGTCTTATTACTTTCTCTCGTATCCTTCCCCAGTTCCTCCCTCCAGGTGTTTGCTAGCACTTCCTGTCCTGCCAGCAGAGGGAGCCTTCTGCAGAAGACCTCCATTCTTTTCCCATTGCTTTCGATACCCTCTGTAGGATAAATAAAGCAGTGCTGCCCAGCCAGGGCAGCAGCTTCTCCCCGTGGAAGCCGCAAATCTTACTTCCAAATTATAACCAGGTCCTGATGATTGTATTAGATGCAGTACAGAAATTAGATGACAGATGTTACAAAAGTGCCAGTAGCAGTTGCTTCTGTATCTGCACTCTTAGTAGGTGTGAGATCCCTATCTTGACCCCTCTGCATACTGTGAGGTGAGACCCATGTGTAAGCTCAATAAATACAAAATTTACATTTCAGTAGGTCTCTCCTGTACCTTTCCCCTCCAGTGTGTGGATGATGTTCATCATGCATCACTAGAGGGACACCTGAACACAACTTTAGACAGCAGTAAATCAGTTGAGAGGAAGTTACTCCCTGCTTTTATTCTTTTAGTTCTTTTGGGTTCTCACAGAGAACGTCTCTGATTCTTTACCTCTCAAACTTGTGCTAATGCCTCTGTCACCTCCCTTTTTGTAAACAGTGAGCTGGGCTCAAGCTCACTTCTTTGATGGGCACAAGTATTTAGAATTTAGTAATATTCTTTTATTTCCTTTTTAATTGATTTTTTGGGTTACTTTGTGTCTTTTCAGAGTAATTTCTGATTTTCTACTCAGGTTAGTAATTAAATTTCACCTTTAAAATTTTTGTTTTAAAAAACAATTAATTTTAAAGAAAAATTTTGAGTACCCGTAGGATGAAGGGGTTTGACAGAATTGGAGTGACATTTGAGAGTCACTTCTCCAGTATGTCTCAGGCATCCCGATGATTTCTGCTCTGTCTGCAGTGCTAACTGGTTTAGCATTTGTTCACTGAGCATGTGCTTTGTGCCGAAAACCACGTGAGAACACGAGGAGAACCTTGGCACGCTGCACCATGTAGTCCAGGCAGGGAAGAGGACGTGAGTTCGCGCAACAGCGGTTGTGAGCGTGCTGTGCTGCGTGCTGTCACAGAGGCCAGGGTGTCCTGCTGATGAGCAGGCAGCACTTGGGGGTCACCTCTGGCTGGGGGCTTGAGGCCTGGGCTCACACTAGCGTTTTCACCAGGTGCCTTTCTTCCTTCCATTTGAATATCTCTTTCTAAATCCACAATAGGCTTTTGTTTGTAGGCGTTACTCTGAGAAGCAGTGTCCAAAAGGAAGAGTGTCACATTGGCCCTCAGAAGACAGGGAGACTACCAGAGTTCTGGTTCCCGCATCCCATGTTTAAGCAGAAAACTATTTAATCGTTTTGAAGCCTGGTTTCTTCATCTTTGTTGGTGTTGATGAGACCTGGTGTCCTTCTTGCTTCAGAATGGGAGACATTTGGGGTGTGCATTTATACATCAATTTTATTTTCACCCTACTGTTTGTACTTGAAATACTGATGGCTAATGATTTTGAGAGTATTTTAGGAGTTTAATTCTTTTCTTGTTTGTTTTTTTCTAGGTCTTGATGCAGAACTTTATTATGTGAGAAATGACCTTATTAGTCACTACGCTCTATCCTTTAACCTGTTAGTACCCAGTGAGACAAATTTCCTGCACTTCACTTGGCATGCCAAGTCCAAGGTAAGAGTGGTCAACCAGAGATGCCAGGTCAGGGCCACCCAGGCCCAGCAGCTGAGGCAAGGGCTGTATCTGAAGGGTGGGCTGCCGTCTGCATGAAAGGGTCAGTACTGGGTCCTTTCAGATTGATATTTTAAATCTTTAGCCTACTCCTCTAGGTGTTCTCCTGTCTTTCAAAGTGAAGGTAGCCATTGTTTATGTGCCTCGCTTATGACAAGACACTTACATCCTTCCTGGCTTTTCAAACAGGGATGAAGGTCTAGCTTGAAGAAGGGACACTTGGACCTGCTAGTGACTGTGCTGCCATGGCGAAGCAGTATGAGTGGAGTGGGGTGGGGGAGTTGGTGAGACAGGTGTTGTAGGCACGTTTGATGTAATGGACAGAGCTCCCCATTTATGGAGAAAGAGCGAAAGTAAGGTGCAGCTGACCCAGGCGCCCCTGCGCGCTGCGCCTGAGCACCTTTAACCACGGGAACCTCTTGCCTGGTTTACTTGTTGCTGCATTCTTCACTTTCCTCGGACTGTCTGGGCTCCTTGAACACAAGTTTTCGCCTAGGTCCAAGAGTGGGAGGCTGAGTGTAGAGCCCACTTCCTCCAGTTAGCTTTGCAGATAGGCTTCTGAGTAGGATTTTATTTGGGAACTAAAAATAATTTTGCTCCTAAAAACAAATAAGAACACCTATTGTAGAGTGTTTTTTTAAAATATTGTAAAGTGGTGTCTGTCCTATATTTTTGCAAGTTGGTTAAATTTGACCACTTTAATATAGATTTTTATTTCTGCTTATAAAGCAATAATGGTTATTGGGAGAATTCAAATATTATAGAATTGTTTTAAGAACTTTTAAAACTTTGTACATCTATATCCAGAAGTAATCATTGTTTATAGTTTGGTATACTTCAAGGCTCATTTTTTTTCTCTTTAAACAAAAGGGGGATTTTATGACACACGTGTTAAACAGCATTTCCCCTACCTAATACTGTGTCTTGGCATCTTTCCACTTCTCCAGTTATAGATTTAACTGATTCCCTTTAGTGCCTTTGTAATACGATAGTGTGTGGATGTCTGATGTGTGACACATGGATTTTTAATAGCATTTTATTATTTCAAACAGTGCTTTCTTTCACTCCTTCAAGTAGTTCCCTTCACTTCATTTGGTAGACAGAATCCATGGTAACAGGATGATGAAATAGTTGGTAGGTCATCTTTCGTTGCTGTTATTGATGAATATAGAAACATGGAAGAATGTGTGTGTGAATGTGTACGTGTGTACGTGTACATATGTATATGTATATGTGTATATATGTGTATGTTTATACATTAAGGACATCTTTGTTCAGAAACTTCTGTGCACTTGTGGCATTATTTCTGAATAATAAATTATGACAAGAAGTGAAATGTTTGGGTCAAAGAATGTGTATGTTTAAAATTTGGATTGACAATGCCAAAGTGTTTCTCCCTTCCCTCTCCCAAGATGGTAACAATAAACCAGCATTCCTTACAAAGTGAATAAAGGTGCAGATTTCTTTTATTTGCTCTCTAACACTAAATATTAAAAGTAAAATGCATATATTCATATTATTGTTATAAGTGCACTCGTGCATACTTTATAGAAACATTACACACTCATAGATAACATGTGTTAAAACATAGCTGCGGGAATGTTGTGGTTAAAGTTGAGTTAGGTTGGATTCTGGGTAAAGCATGTGTGCCTTGCCATCTGGAGCATCCCAAGCTGTCGAACATTGTTGCCTTGGGGTATTCTGGTATGGGGGTGCTCTTTTAGGAGTGGACAGATATCCTTAGGATGAAAAAATGCAAAAACAGACATCAAGAGAGAAAAATTTATGTGAAACAAT
The DNA here is from genome assembly GCA_007922815.1 of Macrotus californicus. Taxonomy (NCBI): domain Eukaryota; kingdom Metazoa; phylum Chordata; class Mammalia; order Chiroptera; family Phyllostomidae; genus Macrotus; species Macrotus californicus. Next base: position 67,899 of record VMDR010003584.1, read on the forward strand.
TAAGGACACTTACTCCATGGTAAACCTGGATATACTAAAGAGGTATTGATAATTCAGAAAAGGTTCACCTGAGTCATTTAATCTGAGATATGTCGGTTTCAATGAGTGTGCATCTGAACTGCTCAAGGTAACTGGGTTAATGCATTTTTCCGTGTTCTTGCATAACGTTGTGTAACCTTATTATTTGGAGGGGGCAGGTAAACTTAATTTGGACATGATTTCAAACAAAGAAAAATTATAAAATAGTACAAAGAATTTTCATATACCTTTTACCCAGATTCTAGTTGTTACTGGTTTGTTCCATTTGTTTACTTTGTCATTAATTCTGTCTTTCCTTCTCCTCACCCTCCTGTGCACACACTTTTTTCCCTTGAACTATGTGAAAGTGAATTGCGAACATCTCATCTCTTTTACCCCCTAAATACTTTAGTGTATATTTTCTAAGAACAAGTTATTTTTCACATAACCAAAGTACCCTGATCAAAGGAAACTTATCATTGATACAGTATTACTATTACCCCAGTACTCACATTTTGTTAATTGTACCAATCTTTAGAGTTCCTTTTTTTTTTTTTTTCACCTAATTTAGGATCATGCATGCAATTTGTCCCCTGTTATTCTGGAACATGCCCGTGGCCATTGTTTGTGTTTCTTGACCTTGACATTTTGAAAACACATCGGCCAGTTATTTTGTAGAAAGTCCCTCAGTCTGAGGTTTCTTTCCTTTGATTCAGGAGTGTCTCTGGCTGTAACACCACAGAAGCACTGTCCTTCACAGTTCACGGGATGTCAGCTTGTCCCATTGCTGGTGATGTTGATTCTGATCACCTAGTTGACTGGGTTTCTCCCCTGTAAAGTTTTCTTCCTTGAGATGGATAAGTAACTGTGGAGAGATAATTTTAAGTTGTATTTAAAGATCCCATTCCTCATCACACTTTCAACCACTAGTTTTTGCACCTGTGCCAAGAACAGGTTTCACTTTTCCACCAGTGCTATCATGAAGAATACTGTGCTTCCTCTCGCTGGGAGAGGTCTGATCTGCACTAGGCAATCTTTTGGTGGGAGTGTTGTGGAAGGACTTTAAACATCTGTGGAGTGGCTGGTCTTGAATTTTAAGTTCCTCTGTAACTCTGAGAACCAGTTTCTGTGAGTGACTTTCAGGCAGAGTAGATTCTTATATTCTGCAGGAAATGATAGGTAATCCTTTGTTACCTTTCCTACCTTTAGTGTGATGAATATAAAAACAAATAGTAGATGTATTTTAAAACAGAGAAATCTAATGAAATAGTAGAGATTCTATTCCAGTTACTCTACTGACCTTGAACAAAGTGTGATTCTTTCTGGGCTCACTTAGAAGAAAAGAATGCTGGTATCTCATGAGGACATTTCCCAGGCAAGTGAATGGGTAGGGACCTATGACTAAAAAGAAAATGTGGGATGTGGCATTTACAGTTAAACCGAACTAAACCTTTTATTTATTCCTTTAAAAAACACATATGGATTTTCATTTAGACTTCTGCCCAAGATGGAGGCGTAGGTAGACACACTGCCTCCTCGCACAACCAAAATGACAACAAATTTAAAAACAAAAACAACCAGAACTGACAGAAAATTGAACAGTATGGAAGTCCGACAACCAAGGAATTAAAGAAGAAACACTCATCCAGACCAGTAGGAGGGGCGGAGCCAGGCAGCCGGGTGAAGAGGACTCGGGGCAAGGCGGTGGCTGGCAGACTGGGTGGTCCCATACCCATGTGCGGATAAATCAGGAGGAACAACTGGGGAGTGAGACAGACCCCACAACCCAGGGTCCCAGCTCGGGGAAATAAAGCCTCAAAGCCTCTGATTGAAAACACCTGTTGGGGTTGAGGCGGCAGCAGTGGGAGAAACTCCCAGCCTCACAGGAGAGCTCGTTGGAGAGACCCACAGGATCCTAGAACATACACAAGCCCACCCACCCGGGAATCAGCACCAGAAGGGCCCAGTTTGACTGTGGGTATTGGGGGAAGTGACTGAAAACCAGCAGAGAGTTGAACAAGCATCACTGTTCCCCCTCAGACCTCTCCCCCACAAACAGTGTCATAATGCAGTGACTTGGGTTGCCCCACCCTGGTGAACACCTAGGGCTCTGCCCCTTACTACGTAACAGGCATGCCGAGACCAAAAAAAAAAAAAGGCCGAAATGAAAGAATAGATCAAAGCTCCAGAAAAAATACAACTAAGCAACAAAGAGATAGCCAGCCTACGAGATGCACAATTCAAAACACTGGTAATCAGGATGCTCACAGAATTGGTTGAATGTGGTAACAAATTAGATGAACAAATGAAGGCTATCCTAAGTGAAATAAAGGAAAATGTACAGGGAACCAACAGTGATGGGAAGGAAACTGGGACTCAAATCAATGGTGTGGACCAGAAGGAAGAAAGAAACATTCAACCAGAACACAATGAAGAAACAAGAATTTAAAAAATGAGGAGAGGCTTAGGAACCTCCGGGACATCTTTAAACGTTCCAACATCTGAATCATAG
>VMDR010003585.1:0-70438 GCA_007922815.1 Macrotus californicus
GTGCCTCGCCTTTTCCATTGCCTCGCGTTTTGCCTTCCCTTAGTTCATGTCCGTGGGTCATGCCTGTAAGTTCTTTTGCTTCTCCATTCCCATACTATTCTTAACCCCCCCCCCCATCTATTTTGTACCTACCAATTATGCCTCTTATTCCCTGTACCTTTTCCCCTATTCTCCTCCCTCTCACTCCCCACTGATAATTCTCCCTGTGATCTCCATGTCTGTGAATCTGTTCCTATTCTAGTTGTTTGATTAGTTTGGTTTTTTTGTTTTGTTTGTTTTAGGTTCAGTTGTTGATAGTTTTGAGTTTGTTGTCATTTTACTGCTTGTATTTTTGGTTTTCTTTTTGTTAGATAAATCCCTTTAACATTTCATATAATAAGGGCTTGGTAATGATGAATTCCTTTAACTTGACCTTATCTGGGAAGCACTGTATCTGCCCTTCCTTTCTAAATGATAGCTTTGCTGGATAGAGTGATCTTGGATGTAGGTCCTTGCCTTTCATGACTTGGAGTACTTCTTTCCAGCCCCTTCTTATCTGTAAGGTTTCTTTTGAGAAATCAGCTGACAATCTTATGGGCACTCCTTTGTAGGTTACTGTCTCCTTTTCTCTTGCTGCTTTTAAGATTCTCTCCTTATCTTTAATCTTGGCTAATGCAATTATGATGTGTCCTGGTGTGTTCCTCCTTGGGTCCAACTTCTTTGGGACTCTGAGCTTCCTGGACTTCCTGGAAGTCTATTTCCTTTGCCAGATTGGGGAAGTTCTCCTTTATTATTTTTTCAAGTAAGTTTTCAATTTCTTGTTCTTCCTCTTCTCCTTCGGGCACCAGTATGATTCAGATGCTGGAACGTTTAAAGTTGTCCTGGAGGTTCCTAAGTCTCTCTTCCTTTTTTTGAATTCTTGTTTCTTCATTCTGTTCTGGTTGAATGTTTATTTCTTCCTTCTGTTCCCAATCTTTGATTTGAGTCCTGGTTTCCTTCCCTTCACTGTTGGTTCCCTGTACATTTTCCTTTATTTGACCTTTCATAGCCTTCACTTTTTCCTCTATTTTGTGACCCTACTCAACCAGTTCTGTGAGCATCCTGATTACCAGTGTTTTGAACTGTACATCTGATAGGTTGGCTATCTCTTCATTACTTAGTTGTATTTTTTCTGGAACTTTGATCTGTCATTTGGCAATATTTCTTTGTCTTAGTGTGCCTGTTACAAAGTAAGGGGTGGAGCCTTAGGTGTCCACCAGGGCAGGGCAACCCCACGTCCCTGCATTGTGATGCTCTATGTGGGGGAGGGGTCCAAGAGGAAACAATGCTGCTTGCTCTGCTTTTGGCTTTCAGTCATTTTCCCTGCTACCCATAAGCAAATCGGGCCCTTCTGGTGCTGATTCCCGGGTGGGTGGGTTTGTGTCTGTTCTAGGACCCTGTGGGTCTCTTCAATGAACTCTCCTGTGAGGCTGGGAGTTCCTCCTGCCACTTCAACTCCCACAGGTGTTTTCAGTTAGAGGTTTTGAGGCTTTATTTCCACCACACTGGAACCCTGGGTTGCTCAGTCTGTCTTGCTCCCCAGTTGTTTCTCCTGGTTTGTCTGCATGCGAATATGGGACCGCCCACTCCACCAGCTGTCACCTTGCCTTGAGTCCTCTCCGCCCAGCTGCCTGTCTCCACCCCTCCTACTGGTCTGGGTGAGTGTTTCTTCTTTAACTCCTTGGTTGTTGGACTTCCATACAGTTTGATTTACTGACAGTTCCAGTTATATTTTGTTTTTAAATTGGTTGCTGTCCTTTTCGTTGTGCAAGGAGGCACAGTGTGTCGACTTATGCCTCCATCTTGGCCAGAAGTCCTCTTTCAGGCTTTTTATATGCTTCTTTGACTACTTCTACCACAGTGAACAATTTTATACCCTGATTTTTTCACTCAACATTATATAATAAGCATTTTGTTACAGTGTTGCAATCTTCATCATTATTATTTTAATGGAAAGGGACAACTTAGTGGGTATGAAGTTTTTCTTTGGGGTGAGGAAAATATTCTGGAAATTGTGGTGTCAATTGAACAACACTGTAAATGTGCTCAATGCCAGTGAATTGTTCTCTTCAGAATAGTTAAAATGGTAAATTCTGTTATATGAATTTTACCACAACACTGAAAAAGAACAGCTGTCCTGTACTGAGAATTAACTTTTTCAGGCACAAGCTCATTACGTGATGTGGCTGATTGAATCCTTCTCTGGTGCTCTTCCGAAACAGGCACGTTGGTTACTCCTGTTGCCAGTTGAGGAAACTGAGACTCAGAGAGTGTGTAGCTCGTCCAGGGTCTCCTAGCAAGTGAGGAGTGAAGCTGGGCTTGGAAGCTGGTTTTGTGACGTTGTTGCCCAAATTCTTCACTGCCACGCTCATTGGCTCCTACAGCTGTTTCTAATGTTCTGCTTGTTTGTTCATATGCTTTATTCATATTCCTCAGTATTTTCTTAAGTCCAAATTCCCAGAAATTATACAGACATATTTATGGCTCCCCCAAAAGATTGCCAAATTGTTTTCTAAAAGGGCGTGGCAGTGTCAAGCGTCACCAGAAAAAAGGTCACTTTACCACATCCTAACGGGTATTTAATGTTTTAAAAATATTTTCTAGTATAATAGGTGGAAATTGTCCTAATTCATTTTTAACTTACATTTCTTGTTTCATTCATTGTATTTCTTTTTTTTTTTGGTGAAAAACTGTCTTTTTTTTTTTTTTTTAACTTGGGCAAATGGAGATAGAGCACTGGCAAAACCACCAGAGAAAGTTCAGTTTTTTCGATTGGACACACCCAGGTATGCCCACAAATCACGCAGTTTCCAACTTTGCAAGCCCAGTTTCACCAGAAGTTTGTGAAAATCTTTGCTTTGTGAGCACGGAACAGCAAGGGATGAGGTGCCGTCTCTTCTCCAAAGACCTCGAATAACTTGGTTCAGTCGTTTGGAGTTTGGCAAGCCCGGCCTGCAATTGCCAGGAGGAGGGAGCAGGGCTGCCTCAGGGAAGCCGGGCTTGTCCCAGCCTGGCCTGAGGAAGCACCGGGCGGTGCACCCCTTGAATGGAGTAGGTGTGTGGCGGGAGCAGCCTTCTCAGACGTCAGTGCCCCCAGGTGTCCTGCTGCCTCCTCTGCTGTCTGAGCAGGACAGACAAGGTGACGCTGACAGCAAACCCTTGGCTGGTGCTGGAAGTTGATGGGCTCTGTGCAGACGCGCTGCCATCCTGTGGCCACAGTGGAAATGGCATTTCTGGGGGCAGGAAGTGACTTTGAGACCAGAAGCCCAGAGCAGGCCATGCAGAGAGGGTAGCAGGACCCCCCAGGAAGCGTCTGTGATTGCTGATAATATGCTGCAGGGACGGGCCCCTTGGTACCACATGCCCTGCTTTGGGACACGGAAGTCGGGACAGCCTGGAGACAGAAGGGGAGAGCAGGAGAAGGCTGACCCCACACCAAGAATGGAGAAAACATGACTGGTTTGTGACGCCTCCTGGTCCAACAACTCGGCTGAGCACCATTTCCTCAGTAGATGTGTGAGCTTGGCCAGGAGAGACAGGGCAGCCCGGTGCAGGTGGGACCTGGAAGGGTGGTGGTGGGACAGAGAAACAGCCAGTGGTCTGGGGGCGGGGTGCAGACAGGCCTGGGTTCCTTTGAGCTCAGCTGCACACAGGCTCTGTGACGGCTATTGGTGACGATGACGGTGGTGATGATGATAGTTGAGGTGGTGATGATGGTGACAATGGTGGTCGAGGTGGTGACAACGGTGGCTGTGTCAGTACAGCAGCTGCTGACGTACCATCTCCCAAGCACTGAGCACTTCACGTGTGTTACCTGAACGCTCACACCCACCTTGTGAGGTGGTCCAGGTGAGGAAACCGGGGCTTAGAGAGACTAAACTACTCCCCGCCATCACGTGGAAGATGATGGAACCAGAACTCACATCCAGACCCGTAGAAGTTTAGGGCCCTGCTTCAATCGGCCAGCGGGCTTTGCTGCTCACTTGGACTTGACCCAGTCTGCATTGGGTGCTCTGCCACTGGCACGAGAGAGTCATGGGAGCAGTGGCACCCCTGTCATTGACAGGACTCAGCCGTGCCCGGTGCCTTCTCCGCACTGTCTCGTGGTTCCCCCAATTCCCTGCGGCTCATTTTCCCCTGAAGAACGCATTCAGCAGGAGTGTGTGCCTTCTCTAAGTACCAGCCGCTGACAGCGGGGAGCCGGGGCCCTGACCCGGGTCTGTCTGGTCCCTGGACCCCCCCCGCCCCAGCCACCCTGCACTACTCTTCATTTGCAGCATAGGAGCAAACATATCGAATTCACAGGCGTTAGTGGCATTTACATTTTTAAAAACACAGAGAGCAGACCAGCATGGCACATCCACAGGGACGCTCCATCAGCCATGTCCCCCTTCATGCCCCCTCTGTGTTTACCGACTCCGAAAGGACAGGGGACTGTGAGGCCCCCGGAGGCGAGGTTTCTGAGACAGCAGGGAAAGTGCAGACAGAGTGATGACAAGTTTGAAATCACCTACACCAGTAGTTTTCGACCTCTTTTAAAGCCACAAACCCTTTCTCCGAAGGAGAGCTGATGCGAAAGGCTGACATGGGAACAATTTGGGACCCCTCATCTTTCGGATGGGGGCTGCGACACCAAGTGGAGCAGAGGTCGGGGCGTGCCTGCTGTGCCCAGCTAGTGGCAGAGCTGGGCTGTTTCCCAGGACTGTGGACTCACCAGCACCTCTGAGAAGGTGAGGCAGAGACCTCAGACAACCTCAGTGTCTCAGGCCCGAGCCTGACGGATGTCAGTGGTATCAGGGCCCGCTGCAGGGAGAAGACAGGGTCCCCTGATCTAGGACAGGTGAAGGAGCCTGCACAAAGGTTTCCTTTCTCACCCTTATTCCCTCAAATACCTACAAGAACTGGGGCCTTTCGTTCCCAGCTGTCAGTGTGCCCCACCCCGATCCCAGCGGTCTGTCTGTCCCGTCCCCAGCAGTCTCCACGCCCACATCAGACCTACAGGGTACTGGGGGAGGAGGGGTTACCTCTAATTTTAGTTGCGGTTTTGCACCCTGCGTGGGAACTCAGTATAGCTAACTTCCCATGAAAAATAACCTAACGGCCTTCATTCATAAGCTTGTAACACAACCCTACTTACCTGGGGACACAGCATCAATGTTGAATTGATGGGCTAAGAAAGAGACTCAGAGAAACACCTGCCCTCCCCTGGCCTGTGCCCTGTGATGACTGGCTGTGGAGACCGAGGCAGGTGCCCAAAGTCAGGAGGAGGGTGGGCCTTGCTACTGGTAGGAGGGGGTTCAGGTGCTCACTTCCTGTGCCCACAGAGGGGATTTACCTCACCTTGGGTGTCTCCCCAGCCGGTGATGTAGCATACTGTCCGGTCAGCGACCACGTAATTTGGGGGTGGCAGACAAGCTGGGATCACCTTATTGGTGATGATGGCAGGGCTGAAAGGAAAACATCAAATGTGACATGTGACCGCTCTGCTAGGAGCCTCCGGCCAGGCACCTGTGGGTCTCCCACAAGATGCCACCGCCCCTGAAGCCCCAGAACCCTCCGAGGGGGCATTTCCTTGAGGCACTGCCACAGAGCACCAGGGAAGACAACCGTTCCCCCTCACATTTGCCTGTATAGATGACGGAATGGTGCGTTAAGGAGGTGTCTATGAGGACAAGAAACCGAGATGGGAGGAAGGATGAGGAAGACTCACTTCCATGTCTACTCTGGGCACAGTCACCACGCCGCACCAAGTGCGTGCTTTTGTATCAGCTCAGCGGGGCCTCGGTCCGCAGGTGGACCGTCCAGCTGAAATGCTGTCACCAAGCATTGACAGTAGTAAATACTTCGTGTGACCATGAGCAAGTCTCCCATCCTGCGGGTCCTCAGTTTCCTCAACTATGAGTGTGAGGGTAAGAATCCAATAAGGCACGAGGTAGCGAATGAAAGACACGTCTGCATAAGCAAAATGGTGTTTGTTCACAAGGCCTTCCCCTGTCGAAGCGTTCCAGGGTTCCTCAAACACCAGAACTCTCATCAGACTTGAAGCTCCGTTAGCAAGTTCAAGAGGAAAGCAGATGGGAGATGAGAGATGCCCTAATCTGACCAGGAATCTCATCACTGCCACCAACTTGAAGCAGACACACCCTCGGAATCTCCAGAATAGACCCGCCTCTCACTCAGGGTGACCCACACATGTCACTCTGTAGGTGTCCCTGATGGACGCCCGTGTCTTAGACTCCTAAGGTGTAGGGGGCGTGGGGTGGGCACTCTGAAGCTCAAATGAATCAGTCTAGCAGAGGATGCTTCCAGAAACCCAAATTTACTAAATCGCTTGTTCAGGCGATCAGGCCCCCCCGATGGCCCTCAAAGGACCGTGTGAAAGCAGGGAGTCAGCCACTCTCTTAGGCTAAACCAGGAAGGCCCTTTCCTTCCTTCCTGGAGAGTCCAAACACCCCAGGACGTCAGTCCTCAGTTGACTGGCCCAGAGAACCGGGGAAGAGTTTCCGACCAGCCCCCAGCAATGTGGCGTTCAGATGCCTGACTGCCGGCCTCATGCCGGCCCGGCCCACCGTCGACACTGCCAGCGTGGTCCCTCGGTCACCTGCGACCCATCAGACTGGCCCCTGTGCTCAGAGAGCCTTGTTGACTGTCCCAAATGTGTCTGTTTTCAAAAGAGCTGTCTGCTTACTTAGTTGCCCCCCCCAGGACCTGTTGCAAATACCGCTACCTTGAAGCGGCCTGCGCGAATGTATCGTTTTGTCGGGGAATGTATCGCTTTGTCGGGGAATGTATCGCTTTGTCGGGCTTAACAGGGAAACCCCATTTCAACAGGAAAAAGGAAACCAAAGATGAGAAGCAGCATTTGCTTTTGTGGACTGTGCCTGCTGAGGTGACATTCTGGTTTCTTGAAGGGCTTTGAAATCCATGGTCCCCTTTGGGTTCCCCAGACGTGTCGCCACCTCGGGAAGAGACGTGTCCACCCAGAGAAACTGGGTGACTCTCTGACTGCGGATGTGCGTTAGCTGACAGCGCTTTAAGGGGAACCATGTCCCTCACGTCGGCACGTGAGGGGACTGAGTCTGGTGCCTCTTTGTCAAGACCACAGTGAGTATGAGGCGGAAGAGCTGAGCTCAGAGTTTCTCACTTGAAGTTCAGTGTTCTTCCCCAAAGGCCTTGTGCCTTTCCTGTGCTAGGCAGTGGCTCCCCTATGCCTCTGTCACAGCCCACGACACCCAGACAGGGAGGAGGGTGCCCACTCCTCCTGGGGCACCAGCTGCAGGGCCAGGTACCTGCTCAGCTTCATCAAGGCAATGTCCGCCCGGCTGGGCTCTTTAAACAGCTTTGCCACATCTCTCTCCTGCACATCCGCTTCGAGATTCTTCTCTTGGTGCGCGCCCAGGATGACCTTGTATGACGAAGCCCATGGGGACCTGGGAAAGACAGTGACATCAGCAGCAAGGTAGGGGCTGGCCCTGTCCTTGGGTGCCCTTCTCAGCCATGGACATGCGGCCCTCCCCAGACACTCGGTTTCCTCTAGTGGTGAGAAGGATGGGCCACCCTTTGCCTGAGCCTAAGGAATGTCACCAGGGGTGCCTTTGGTCCATGAAGCCAGCACTGAAGTCAGCACAAGGTCAGACCCCCTGTCAGGGGAGACTCGGGGGACCCTATGCCTATGGCCGCACACCACTCCCTGCTGCCTCCAAACCCACCTGAGCTGGCTCTTTCCTCTTTCTTTCTCTCCAGCAGTGTCCCTGTCCTCTCCCATTCGGTGGCCCCGGCCTCAGGTTTCTCACACCCACTCCTTAGTCCCTAGTGGCACTGCCACAGGAGGAAGGAAAGGAGGGGACAGGAAAGGACAGAGGTGGGAAGTCTACAAGTCCTCACATCAGCTGTGCCCGAACGTACCTCTCCAAGCAGTGGGCGGCAGTGAGCACCCACTCCGGGGAGATCAAAGTGCCTCCGCAGAAGTGATTTCTTAACCTGGAGGGAAACACGCCTGGGTGTCAGTTCTTCTAGTCTGATGGTTTGGTCGACTATAAGCCCCAGGGGCTCCCACTGGGTTCTGGCCATGCTGACGCTCCCAGAGGAAGGGCTGCTAGCCCGTCCCCAGGATGGTGGCAGCTGTGAGTTGTGCTTCGGTTGGGGGTGTTCCAGAAGGCCCCATCCACAGCACTCTTGAAGGTGGCTGGGGGAGGCTCAGGGACAGCCTGTCGCAGGAGAGCAAGCCCATGTGGCTTCAGCGTGAAGCCCGCATCCACAGCTTTGCCTGGTTAGCCCTGAACTTGAACAGAAGGGACCAGGGAGAAACCATCGCCCCCCCACCCCACCCCCAACACCGAGGTCTCTTTCACTTCTCTCTTGACGAGATCTATGCACGACCTGGTGAGTCGTTCTTCAGGCAGCTGGATGTGATCCTGAATGGTGGTGGGTCATGGGAATCTGCTGATTTTACCCGAGAAAATGCCCTTTTGAAGGAGAGGGCTCCCAAGTCTTTCACTTTATAGGACTGTTTAGGCATGTGGTAGCTCATGAAAATAGCATGAGCTGCTCTGGAGCAGATCATAATGACTAGTGGGCAAGCTGGTCTCATCAGTCAGGAATAGACCCCAGTGCAGTTTGGGAAAGAAGGAATTCGAAATAGGTGAAAGGTGAAGATTGCATAGAAAGGAGTTGCTAAGTGATAAGGCAAAGAAAAGAAAAGCCAGATCAACAACAGAACGAGACAGACTGCACTCAGGTTTTTCAGTGGCATCTTGCAGGCACGGGGCTGGAGGGCTCATGGGTGGGGACTGGCAACCGAGCACAGGTGGGCTGGTGCAGAAAGGAGACAGGTGCACGCCAGCAGGTCGTCGTGTCACGTGTGTGCTTTCCGTGAGACACCAGGAAACTGAGCTCACTGAAGGCAGATGCCACTGCAATGATAACCTGAAGTGCCCAGGGTTCAGTAGGACCAGAACTGATAGCTCTGAACCTATGGTGATCATGAACCACCCGCATGGAGGGAGATGCGTTTGAGAAGGGCGAGCCCTCTCTGACTTGTAGTTGTCAAATCTGCGTCTGCAATAGACTATAGGTAGTTAGGCCTTCGTTCCCCACCCTCAGTCCTGTTTCTAGAAGCATGTCCTTCTCTTTACCAGGAGACGGTGGAAGGCTCCGTAGCCCCTCCTGCATCCACAGCCCTTCTCCAGCAATACTGGGACTCACAGGTTGTGGTACCCACACATGTTGATGACAGCTGCCCAGATCAAGAAAAAGCTTCCCATTCTACTTTCAAAGTAGAGAACTTTGAAAAATTAAGTTTTTCTTTTTCTAGTTTTCCTTCCCCCCGAGGAGAAGGCAGAGACAGGTGCTGATATGTGGCTTTGGTGCACGTGCGGAAGGGCTTTTCAGGACTCACACAGAAGGATGAGGTGCGTTGTTTCCAGGAGTGTGGTTACCTTGTTCGAAGACTGACTTGCCAGGGCCAGGAATGCGGTTTGGCCACACAGCCACCCACGACCCTCCCGGGACATTTCTTCGGCTCCACCTTGGGCTTTCCACAGTCAAACGAAGTGGACTCTGTGGGGAAGGAAAAAGAGTCGCATCTGAAGAAGTGAAAGGTAACCACTGTGTCATCGACTCCACGTAAATGAATGGCTCATGGCCAAAGCCCTGGCTAGTAGTGAGCCCATCAGTGTGGTTTGGCACGGAGGTGTGGGTGCATGGGACAGACTGCCAGCTGTCAGAGGGGCGGGCGCTGGGGCACTGGATGGAAGAAGGTGAAGGGATTAGCCAAAGCGCACACACACACACACACACACACACAACATGCAGAACATACATATACATAACACACAGAACATATAGAACATGCAGGGCATATATACACAACACATAGAACATATAGAACATGCAGGGCATATATACACAACACATAGAACACATACATGGTATGCAGAATACATGTGCATAACACATAGAACATACATATACGTAACACAGAGCCCACATATATACTTAACACATATAACACATACAACACATAGAACACACATGTACACAACACAGAGAGCATATACCCACACAACACATAGAACATGCATATACATAACAGAACATGCACATGCATAACACAGAGAACATACACATAACAGACTGCATATATGCACAACACATAGAGCACACATATACATAACACAGAGAACATATATACATAACACATAGAACATACATATATAGAACACATAGAACACACATATACATAACACATAGAACATGCATACACATAACACAGACACAGACAACAGTGTGGGGATGGCCAGATGGAAGAGGGGGTGAGGGGAGGGGGAGGTGGGCAGGGGGTGGGAAATGGGGACGGAAAGAGACTTTGCTTGGGGTGATGGGTGCCCAATGCAGTGACCCCCGATGCTTTATTGGGTTATGCCCCTGAAACCTGTGTGCTTGTGTGAATCAATGTCACCCCAATAAATTCAGTTAAAGAAAGAAAAGAGAAAAGTAAAGGAAGTTCCTAAACAATTTCAAAAGTCAAAAAGAAAAAAGAATATAAGCCTGTTTTGGAATATCTTTTTCAAGTTTCAAAAGTAGTGGTAGACAACATAGAAATTTCTCCTTTCAAGAAAATAGAAGTCCTTTTGCAAAACTATTTTTGGGGAGAAGTGACTGAGTAAATCAGTGCCATCAGGCTTGAGAATGGGGGCGTCTCTGAGAGTACCTGGCCTCCACAAACTGTCACTCTGATCCGTATCGATGGCAGTGTATCATCATTACTGCTGCCGCCACCACCACCCAACCACAAGAAGAGCCTCAGCTGTCGTACCCACTGAAAGGCAATAAGGGTGTTTTTAATGGGAATCTCCGTGTACACGTATGTACACATGCATGTGTGTGTGATCGTATGTGGCAAGGATAATCTACCCTAAACTGAAATACTGCCTTCTCCCAGCTGGCTTCAGGGCCGCTCCTCCCGGGAGCCGCCCAAGACCCACCCGGTGCCCCGAGGATGACTTGCATCTACCTGCCTGCCCTCTCCGCTCCCCTCCTTCCCGCTTCCTGCCCCACCGAGCCTGCGGGGCTCCAGGAGAATAAGGTCAGTGCCCATCTTTGGTAGCACTCACTAATGCCTCAGATGGTTTAGGGATCACAAAGCACGTCTCTGTTGTCTGGAGCTCTTTAAGATCTTCAGAAATGTTAAGTGTCAGTCATTGTTCATCATGATGACGAAGAGGAGTTGTTTTCCGTCTTAACCCAGGATTCTACCTGCTCGTGAACCTGGAACCTGATTTTCCCACATAACTTTCCATTTGTCGCAGCCTGTTCTGAGCATCTGTGTAAGTCTTTTTGAAAACAGGCGGCATGCGGTACTGTGAAACCCTACTCTCTGGTACGGACCCTAATTTGCACTAGCGTGCCTCACACCGAAGAGGCTTGTGCAAAGCAGGGAGAGAAGAGTGAGTGCGATCCACAGAGTCTGGTGCTCTGGTCCTGCATTCCAGACAAAGTCGAAAGTTTCTCTTCGCTTCACTAATTCATTATCTGAACGTGTTGGTGGGATTGAAAGGAGTTATTAAAGTCATTCAACAAATAAATGAATAGAATAACAATTATGTGTAAGGTTGGCATCGTACACATAAAATTTAAAATAAATGAATTTAAAATAAAGGAATATAAGTAAATAAAAATTATGTGTAAGGTTGGCATCCTTCAATTTTTTTGAAGTTAAGATGGCAGAGAAAAGCCACACCGCCCCGTGATAACACCGAGAAACAGAATTCTGGGCGGAGTGGAGTACCATTGCGATTTCAGATCATTTCAGTGACGGTGTGACAGGTGCAGCTGGTGTGGCGTCAACTCTTTGAAATAACACTGTGTGTGTACACAGGTTTTCCAGGTGAGTTGTTGCAAGAGGTTTATGTGTAGCCTAAACAGTTGATCAACGATATGTTTTCACTTGAAGCCAGAGCTTCTTTCTCCCCTCCAGCTCGAGTCCCCCTGCCTGGCAGACTCCAGCGCCCGCACGCCGCCCTCAGTAACCAGGACAGACTCCGTGTGCCAAACCAAAGTGCTCTCAGTGTCCTCCGGATCACCCACGGAGTGTCTCCGATCTCAGGTCACCCCCTGCCCCGGGCCCCAGCCTCTCGCTCCTTAGAAGAGTCTCCAAGAAAGGCGGAGGCACCCAGACCAGCTCTCTCTAAGTCCCGTGGGCGTGGGCAGCGAGTGGACAGTAGCCTCCAGAGGACGCTGGGGCTGAGGAAGGACCCACGCCGCTTTCTGGTGAACTTTTAGGGTGGCAGCTCTGAGGTTTCCAGCGCGCACGACTGCTTAGCTGCGTCCTGCTGTCTGCATCTCCTCTCTTACCTCTCCGCTGCTGAAAGGGAGAGTTGGCCATTTGGCTGACTTTAAATGTGTTTTTCCTGCATCCTAAATGCAACATTGGGGAACTGAGTGGGACCTTCACCAGGCTGCTTAGACAGCCTCTCAGCTTGCGCTTCTGGAGAATTCCGCATTTACATTATTGAAGGTGTGGGCGGCTCCCTAATGCGTGAGGCCTCCTCGCAGGACACATTCCAGAGGCCTGTGATGAAGAGAGAGGGCTGGGGGTGGGGGGGCAGAGGGGGCAGCCCAGCTGAGGCCGGCTTGAAAGCCCTTCTCCCAGCAGACCCGCGTGCAGGAGGTGAGGCTGCGTTTGTATGAGAAGTCAGTTCCTGTCGGAGAAGAAGACAACGTACCGCACTGAGGAACATCACAGTAGTCGAAGAGTTTCCTTGGGTTCATCGTGTAGCACCAGGGACCATTGACATCATTATCGGGATTTCGGCAGTACTGAAAAAAGGGCAGGTAGTTACGGGGCAGCACACACCTGGCAGAAGAGGAAAGTCCCTAGGCTCAGGCATGTCACAGCTCTCCTTAGAGGGTGGCAGGTAAGCGCTCCTTTTGGGGGAGGAGAAGGGGTAGACTTCAGGCTGCTTCTGACTCATTCCATGCCACTGGCCACGTCTCCTTGTTCAAAGGAGCTCCGGCCACGAGGGGACTTAATGCAGGGACTTGTGCACAGGGGACTCATGTCAGCGGAGACCTTGGACGCACAGCAATAGACGACCACAGGGCGGAAATGACTCATCGTGTGCCCGGTTCATTTCAGCAGCCTTCCGCCCAATGGAGCCTGTTTGCTGGTGGTCCAGGAATGCTTATCCCCCGGGACGGTGCTCCTCCGTGGGTCAAGCCGTGAAAAGTTGTCTTCTTTGACCTCTTCTACACACCCCAAAGTAACCCAGGAGTGTGAGAGGCTGGGAGAAAGCTCACTGTGTGGAACCCTAACGGCCCAGATTGTTTTCTAGGAAGTCTGACTGAAATATCACACATTGCCATGGATTGCCAGAATCTAGAGGACGGACCCTGGAAACTAGAAACAGCACCTAAAAACAGCACCCGAGGGGAAGGAGAGGGCTGCGGGCCATGCTGACGAGCACACACGTGGGCCTGCCGGTGCCAAGTATGCCAACGCCTGTTATCCCGTAAGCTTGGCCCCCCCAAAACCTCTCGTGTTTTCCCCCTTCCACCCCACACCGAAGATCAGTCCAGGCTGACTAGCTGCAGCACAGAACCTGTTCTGTTGGCAGAGATTGCTCGGCAAAAGGCAAAATGCAGTCCACATCAGAGTGGCTTACGTTTCCTTCCAGGCCTGCCTGCGGGTTGCTCTCCGGAGTGAAAATGTTGTGTACATGGGGCTTCTGCGCAGCCCAGGGCTGGCACGGGGTGCCCGTAACTGTGGTCGCCTTCTTGCCCCGATACCCTTTGCCGTTCCCAAACATGCAGTCTGCGGGGGAGAGAAGAGGGCAGGTCACATGCTCCTGTGCTGACCCTGGGGACAGGGAGCAAAGGCTGCTAGCAGCCTCAGGTTTCCCTAATGACAGGCCCTGCGGCCGCACTGTTAGGAGCCCCAGAATGCCGAGGATGGCTGTGAACGCCGCCTGTGTGACCAGGTTCCCGGAATGTGTACTGGCTTGGAAGTAACCCCGGCTGTGCAGGATGTTAGAAGGGGGATATTGGCCAGGCTGCCGAGACAGCTGACCCTGTGTGAGCGCAGGAGCTGGGCACTAGGACAGCGTGCCCTGGGGGTTTGCAGGAAGCAGAGGCTGCTGGGAATGCTTAGGCAGCTCTCAAACACCTCCCTCTCACCAATGCCAGGCACAAGGGGTGCACACGGCAAGGGTTTCTAGAAACTTCTTTGGCTGGAGTTGTGCTTGGAGTCCCCACCCTCTGGGGTTAAAAATGTTCCAGAGATGACCCGGGACACCTTCCCCAAGCTTGTCCCTCATCACATAGGACCCTCAGAGAGCTTGATGTGTGTTGCATGTGGGGGAGGGGCACAGTGTTCTGAGGGCTACTTGGAAAATCCAGAAAGCAGGAGCTGGGCCAGGTGGCTTCTCTGCTGAGCTGGGGGCTGTGCTGGGCAACCCGCACCCTGACATCAGCCAGGACCGGGGCGGGTGCGTCCCCGTGCACTAAATGCAGGGCAAGCACATGCGAGAACCACACAAGGCCCTGCAAGTCTTACCCAGGAGGGATGCCCAGGTTGGGCACAGGGAGGAGAGGTAGCCTCAGCCTGGTCCAGGGTGCAGGTGAGGGCCCCACCCTTGTGGAGTGGAGGGGAGGGCTCTCAACTTCGAGTCATGTCTGTCTGGGGGGTCGTGAAGGATCCGAAAGCGTCAGACAAGCCATGCGGCCCCTGGTTTTTCATGCTGGGGCAGGGGAGAACGAGCCCCCTCTCTCTGCGCTTTCTCACCCGGCAAAAGGACAGAGCACTTGCCTGCTGCCTGACCACCACAGGACCAGGTGCTCAGCAGGTACAGCGACAGCTCAAGGGCCAGGGAAGCTCCCACCTCAGATGACAACCTCGTTCTTATGTTCAGGCCCAATAACCCTGACAGCCTCATGTCACGGCTCCAAGTGATTGTGGGAGAGTATCACTTGACTGTCTTACTAAGCACCCCGAATTCAGGGTAGTCACAGCCCTGTTAATCCTTCCTAATCCTCCGTGGAGGAGCCAGGGACTTGCTGTTCTGGAATGTCCTATTTCAGTTACCGCCACCATTATCAACCTCTCCACCCACCCAGGCTCACCATTTTACCCATCCATCACAACCAATTAGTTTTCAGGTCCTAAAGGAACCACCCACCCACATTACACCAGCACCAGCAGCAGCCCCCACCCCCACCCTAAGGGTGGCACACCAAGGCTCCTCCCACAGGGTCGCCACAAAGCCTCTGCACCCATCAATCAACCTCCCAGGTCTCCCATCAACTAAGCATGCAGGTTTCTGGCCACCAATGTTGTACCTGGTTCTGAAGAATTCTCGACACTCACAACCTGGGTTTCAGACGGCGTGCTTGGGACACTCACTTGTGTTTGTGAGCATTTTTTCAGGTTGCAGAACTCCCACCGGACCCCCGGGTCGGTGGTGTAACACCAGGGGCCTTTGTCAGCATCTGGATTCCGGCAGTAGTTCATTGTCAGGCCTCTGTGAATTCCATGTGAGGGGGCCTGAGTGGCTGGGGGACCCTCAGGGGACCCCCGCACCCTCTGAATGTGGTTTTGACCAAGTCTTAGCAAGTGACTTTGAAATATTTCCATTAAAGATACCAAAGGTGCTAATTAGTATGATAATGCCCCAAGCACAGGTCTGCAAAGCCTGATTTTAAAAATAGATTACAATTTTTATTTTAAAAAATCAAAGTGAATATATCCTTCATGTAAAAAACGAGATGATATATAAATGTGTAAAGAAAGTATCAGAATGGCCCCTTCCAATGTCAAGATCCAACATGGATCTTGAAACTTATATTTTAGATTTTTCTCTATGCACATCCGAATATTTCTACATCCCTGTCTGTGTTTCTATGTAAGACTGCACAGGGCTGTACAAGCTGGAACAAAAACATACTTCCCCAAGGAAGAAATGACCTCCAAGATGAGGGCACGTTCAGGTCAGCCTTCCTAGTCTATTGACTCATAATGTGGTTTAAGTAAGGTGCATTTGCAATGAAAAAACCATGAACGTAAAAGAACTATCATATCTGGCAGATCACGTGGGTTCAGGGTGTGAAGGGCTTCTGGAAAGCCTGCCTGGAAAACCAGCTCCCAGGCCACATGTCCTCTCTGTAAGCTTCATTCTGGGGAAATGGGGAGGAGGCCCGCACTGTTCTCACTGCACCCACCTGTCTCACCTACCTTGTTGCAGCCACTCAGGGCCTGGGAACAAGGATGACACTGGAGAACAGTGGGGTGGAGGGATGAAGAGAGACCTCTGGGGAGACTGAGGGACCTGAGGGAGCTGAGGGCTCATGGAAGAGTCAGAAAAATTTGGGTGAGGAGCCTGGGGCACTGGGTGACTCAGTCCCCTAGGGCCTCCCCAGGACATTGCCCCAGCCTTGCAGAATTCTCAGCCTTGAAGCCCCCTTTCCAGTTCAGGCCCACAGCCCATGGCTGTCTGAGACTATTTGAAGCATGTTACATGTATGGGGATCTGACACTATGCCTACAGGTACTACAGACAATGACAGTCTCAGGCTTGGGCCCACAATGTGAGGAAGCCGGTTAGAGGGTGTCTGAGCCACGGATGCGTTAAAAGGCTGATCCATTCATAGCAAAAGGCTGGTCTGGTCAGATCTGGTCTTTTGTCCACCCACCTGCCCATTTCTTATCAGCATCTCTATACTTCCTGACTCTCGTCTGCCTTTCCGCTTTTCCTTTTCATGTCCTGGCAACTCACATCCCTCCAGACCATAACGCTCTGGCTGGAATGTGTCTGGACAGGTCAGGTGACAGGCACCATGACTCAGGGACAAGCACAAACTTCCCTGCAGGGCTCAGAGGTTGGCATGATAAAATCCCACAGTTGAAAGAATACCTTGATCTTCAGCAGGTGTTGTGGAATAGTGCCGTTGCCAATCTTTTGGTCATTTGCCTTCCTGAGCCTTCCACTCATGTGACCTTGACCCCGGCCCTTTGGCTTCCCCAAACTATTTAGGAAAGACAGCCTGCCTCCAACTTCTCTTCTCTCAGAGTTCTGCTCAAACACGAGGCCCCTGAAACATTTCGCCTCACATTCTGGAGCCAAGCGAAGTTTGGTTCTTAGAAGTTAGCTTACACTTTGGCCCTTCTGATAGATTTGGGGGAGGGACTGCTGCTCCTCTGGCTACAGGTCAAAGACTTACGCATTTGGGTATTTTTCTGGGGTTTTCAGATGCCGGTGTGGTATCATGGACGACCAAGACTGACATTTCTTTCCTGTGACTGTGGTGGATGACGTGCCTCGATAACTCTCCCCATTGCCGTGGTAGCACTCCTGGACAACGGGCGTCTGTTCAGGTGGCACTGAGATTGGAGCAGAAGAAATCCATGACTGACACCCCAGACAGACACACGCGCGAGGAGGTATGTGACACAAACACACGGGGTCTCCATTTGTGAAGGAACACCCTTCCACATGGAGGGGTAAGACAGGCATGCAAAGAAAACAATAGATCTGTAACAGTCTAGGACTTTAATGACCTAACATTTTTGGTAAATGGTTAATTTAAAACTCAGGGAAAAAATAAGCAGGTCAGAGGGCTTATCGTTGGAAGTTGCACCCAGATACAAGCTTTCTCTTTTATGAATCTCCACTGGGTGTCCACACCATTGGGCAGACACCAGGAGACATTTCCCATGGTGCAGGCCACGGGCGGCAATGGGCTGCCAGTGAGCAGGTGGGCATCCTGTCCCCAGACTCTCTGCTTATACAAAGCCAAAGCCTTGAGCTGCTGAGGAGTGGGGCAGAAAATGCTCATTGCTTCTCAGGGGGAGGTTGAGGTAAGACTCCCATTCTCCTGGAGTAGCAACAGGAAATCCTCTTGTGCCCAGACTCCTTCACCAACCATGGCAGATGTCTGCTGCTGTTCCACTCCAGACCCACCACAGATACAAGGTAGAGTTTAGCTCCACGGGCAGAAGGGGCAAGAACACTGAGAAACACTACCCTCAAAGCCCAGATCCACAGAGTTTGTCTAAGGTTGAGGGTGGGAGAGGAAGACAGAGAATGTCTATTTCCACCAAAAGCTTTGTGGTCAGTCAGAAGAAACAACCGTCTGTGACTAGGGTTGGATTAGGAGCGTGGAGTGACCCTTCCCCTGTGGTGCAGTTACTGCTGGAAGCTGAGGGTGACTAGGAATGCAGAGAGGGGTCTTCAGACTCTTAAGAACAAGGCAATGATAGCCCATAACCAGAGGAATTTGAGGCCTGTGTTCACTTAAGGGAACAGCATCCACAGAAAATCCTCAACTCAGCTTACCTATAGCCTCTAGCCTCTATCAATTCAGTTACTCATGCAACACACGGACAACATTAAAAAGGTTCACTCGACAAAGTATAGCTAATATTTACTTTAATCTCTACTGGTCTTCTACATATAATGTTTAGCATTTGATTAAAAAAAAATTTTAAGACACACCAAAAGAGCTGGGGGAACAAATGCCACTGCTGAGCAACACAGCAGTCAGCAGGGCCAGATGCAGAGGGGACAGCAGCCACTCAGACAGAGAGGCGAGGACCATCAGGCTGAGACTGTGAAGTAACTGTGACTTCACGTGGTAAAGAGTCTTGTAGCGAAGGTGGGCACTATGCCCAGGCAGAGGAATTGCAGCAAAAATGACAATTTAAAAAAAGAATGAAAGGCAATGTTAGAAATAAAAACTGTATATCAGAGATGACAGCAGATATTTCTCTGTGGGCCAGTCTGCAGAGCAGACACAATTGAGGAAGGAAGCAGGGGACTTGGAAACAGGTTCATAGGCAGCATCCAAACTGACACACTCAGGGGGAAAGGGGGGAAGCCGAACAAGGTATAAGCAGTGTGACATTTGGGTGGGTGGAGAGAGAGAAAGAAGGGAAAGAACTATCTGAACAGTCATAGCTGAGAATTCTATAAAAGTAATGAAAATCAACAACACACACATCCAGGAGATCCGAGAACTCCCAGCAACACAAACACCACAACTAGACAGACACACCCAGACATACCACAATGGAAGAGCTGAAAAGCAAAGGCGAGGGAAAGTCTTCAAGGCAGCCGGAGAAAAAGAAATATTAAATATAGGTGAACAAAGATGAAGTTTCCAGTCAGAAGCTACTCACAACAGAAGACAATGGAGTAATATCTCGAAAGTGGTAAGAGGGGGAAAACACTGTCCACCTGGAGTTCTGTACCCAACAAAAATTATTTTTTGAAACTAAAGGCAACGTAACGACATTTTCTGACATACAAGAGCTGAAAGACTCCAGCAGCAGCAGACCTGCATTATAAACAACATTCAAGGCGAAGTGTTTTACAGAAGAAATGTGACATCAGGTGGAAATCGGAGCCTACAAAAAGAAATGAAGGGCACCAGAAACGGTAAAACTAAAAAAATAGCGCTAAATGTAAAAGACATGTTTTCTTTATAATCACTTAAAAATATCACTGACTGTTTAAAGCAAAGCTAATATCAATTTATTGTGAGATTTATAACCTAACAGAACATAAAGAGCTTATAACATAAGCTCTTTGAGAGCAGAAGTACAGCACTTTGGGAGGAGGGAAATCGTCTAACGTTAGAAGGTTCTCACATTATACATACAATAAAATAATATTGTTTGAAGGTAGGATGTGATAAGTTAAAGATGCATACTGTAAACATTAGCAAAAATGCTACAAACATTAAAAACTGGTTAGACTATGAGTGGTGATAAAAGACAATCCAAGCACACTTCATTAATGCAAAGACAGAAAAAGATGACAAAGAGACCAAAATTCAAAGAGGACAAGGAGAAGAAGCTAACTTGATGGTAGATTTAAATCCAACCGTATCAGCAATCACGTGAAATGGTCTACACGCCTCAGCCGAAAGGTCGAGAGAGGCGCCACATCACACAAACACCAGCAAAAGTAGGGCTGCAATGGCTGCTTTCACGGCAGCATGGGCAGACTTCAAACCAAGGAGCAGGTCCAGAGATAAGGAGACACACACGGCCCAAGGGGCCATTTCTTGAAGAAAACACAAAGTCTGAAGTGTGTCTGTCTCAGAGAGAGCTGCAGAATATACGAAGCAAGCAGAAAACCAGAAAGACACCAGCGAAAGCCCAGCTGAAGTCGGAGACACCACCACTCCTTTCTCGATAATTAACAGAACAGGAGACGAAAGATTCGTGAGGGTTCAGAAGAGCCAAACCACACCAACCCACTTGACCTTTGGCCTTTCCAGAACCCTCTACCTAACCCCAGTGGAAGCCACATTCTCTTCAGGAGCACGTGAAACACTGACCACGATGAGCCTACCATGAACCGTGAAGCAGGCCTCCACAAATGCAAAATAACTGTGACCACGGAGCGCGCTCTCTGGCCAGAGGAGAAACGAACCTCAAACAGAGCTTGTGTGTGTCGGAAGAGCTCTGGGGTGGAAGACGGCAGGGAGTCTGGGGCTCTCGGGGGGCCCCTGTCCTACCTGGGGTGTCCAGTTGTTCTGTGGACTCTGGGGTGGAGCCGCAGGCTGGGATGTTACAGGGCTCCCACCGCACCTCGCTGTTGGTCGTGTAGCACCACGGGGTCGACTCTCCATCAGGGTTCCGGCAGTAGTTCTCCTCCAGATCTCTGGAGAAGAAGTCACTGTGAGTTCGGCTCTCCAGAAAAGTCTACATACACAACGAGGCGCACCTGCGCTTGGTCGCAGGGACATCGGACACGTAGCCAGCTAAATTCTGCAGAGTGTCATTAACTGAAAAATAGGTGGCAGTGTGAGCAGAGCAGGATTCTTTAGGGCTCTGTAGAATTTTGGGACAGTAGCTTCTCTGGGGTAAATGATTAAAACATATTCCCAGACTGGATCTAGTCAAGCAAAATCGCTCTGCTCTGTGTTGGGCCTGGAGCTCGGTGCCAAAACGCACTGGGTGTTTTCCACGATGTTCCTGCCTCAGAAGTGTATCCCACACAGCCCTGGAATTTCAGCGTCCTCAAACCTGACTGTGCGTCTAGGTGAGCACTCAGCTGCACACAGTTGGGGCCCACGCCTTGCAATGCTGATGGAGTGGATCTGGAGGAGTTCCCAAGAACTTGCATTTCTGACAACATCCTGAAGCTGTCCGTGCTGCTGGTCAGGAGGACCGGACTTCGAGAACCGGTGTTATGGGGAAATGTGGGCTGAATTTCCCTTCCCTGGCACAGGACTTGACCCATTTTCATCCCAGAACACTCTACCTGTGTAACTCAAATGAAAGCAAAGGCCGCGGGCCTTCCCATTTTGCTCAGTCACAAGGAAGTGAGGGCAAAGGTGGACTTACTTGCAGGGGAAGTTTTCCGGGGTCCTGTTGTGCTTGTGGGGGGTCTGCTGGCTCCACTGCTGACAAGTGTGCCCGGAGACGGTGACAGCCACATTTCCCCGATAGTTTTCACCTTTTCCCTTCAGACACTGAAGTGTGGGGCCCGAAGACGGCGGGGGTGATGCTTGAGTGGGGATAAGAAATTAAAGTGAATGTGTTTGAACTGAAGAATGCACAGACAGATGGGATGCGGGGTGGATTCAGGGAGCGTCAGCCTGGCTCTTGGTGGAATCTGTTTCTACGAGGTCAACTCATGAGGAACCCCTCCAGGAACAAGAACCTCGGAGTACGTGTTTCCATCTTCTCTTTCCCAGTCAGTCAGCTGTAGGTGGCAAGAATCAACATGGTGCCCTCGGCCAGAATCCTCCCCTGTACCAGTGACCAGACTTCCTCTGTGAGGGGTACATTATTCACCAAGTAAACAGAACTAAATGACACCCAGGGTTCCACAAAGCCAACAGAGAGTCCATGAAAAAGGAGGCACAAAAGAAAAACAAAAGGCCAAAAACTGTCTCCAAGGAAGGGCACGTGTGTCCAGAAATCACGAGATTCTTGAGAAAAAAAGAAAGATGACACAAAAAGTAACTGATGCTCAGAAAGAAGGAGAACACCTGAGGACCTTCAGCGCCCCAGGGAAGACCGTCAGACGCAAGAGTGGAGAGCCGGCCCCCGGGGCCTGTGGGGTCCTTTCCGACTTTTGGTGGCTGTCCTCATCTAAACTCTCCCTCCCTGGCCCAGGATTCTCAGGACAGAGCTCTCAGAAAGAAAACATTATAAAACGGTTTCTCTCGGGCCTTCCCTGCTAAGTCAGCCGTGTCACTTTCTTGCCCTGAACTCCCTCCCCCGTTGCCCACTCCGAGGTGAGCCTTCCAAAAACGGGACACTGGGCGCTCTCGCTCACAAGGCAGCACTCAGGGAGAGGGTGGGTTGGTAATGAACCCCGTGCACGGAAAGCATGGGTCGCTTTCCTTTTGAAGGAGATCACAGCTACCCTTCAAGAGCCCACCCCCAACTGTCTTTGCCAGGAAAACAAAACAAAATAAAACAAAACAAAACCATGGTCATTGGGTGCTCTGGTAATTATCTAGAGTAACCAATAGATTGTTTTAAAAGAGCAATCATATCCCACAGCACATGCAGGGCACTTTGTAGGCACAACACTCAGGTACAGGTACATTTTTCTTCAATTCCAAGAGCAGGGCAGGTGAGGATCCCTGAGGAAGGGGCGGGGCCGTACTCACTGCAGCGTGGGATGTCACAAAATTCCCAGCGCTTGTTGAGGTCCGTGGTGAAGCACCAGGGGCGGGGCTCCCCATCTGGGTTACGGCAGTAATTCATCTCCAATTTCTTGTTCGGGAATCTGAACAGGCAAGAAGGATTTTAATAGCTCTGAGTATTGACAGACAAGAATCCTTTTAAATGAGCAAATACGGAGCACCTACTGGGTGCTAGGCCCTGTCCAGCACCCACAGAGGTGACTGAATAAAGGCTGTCCTCAAAGGGATGCCAATCTCATAAGGAAGATGAGCTCAGTGGGCTAAGGAGTGCTTTCCTGAGGGTTTCCATAAAACATCGGAGCACAGGATTAGTGACCTGATCATTTAGACCCTGTGGAAAACTGATGTGCGCGAACGCCAGTTATTCAAACTGCAAATACTCGCAGTTTTTAAAACGCAAAGTACTTGCTCATTGCCATGTTTGGAGCTTAAAGACACAATCCTTCCGGTATAGAAACTGACAGGAACAAGCCGTGTTCCTGTGAGCACCTAGCCCGAGGGTGCAGGCCGGTGATGTCCCCCAGCTGGGACGCAGGGCCAAGGTGGGGGGAGATGTGGGCCACGTCACATGCCCTCTGGATTGACTCCACGACCCTCTCTGAGGCTGCACACGCTCAGGCAAGATGAGCTAAGCAAGTGGCAGTGGCTTAAGCAACTCTTCTTCTATTTCCTGGAGGTGCATTTTTCCAGTTCAGGGCCTTGAGGACTTTCCCGTGATTCTTCTTTAATGAAAAAGGCGGAAGCTGCGCTTGGAGTTATCCCTTTGGAATGGGAGGCACCGAAATTGCATGGAGCTGTTTTCCGCAGTGAAATCTGGGGCTTAGTCTCATTTCTGGTCAGTTTTTTTAAGTGCCGGTATGATCCCTACAGCCTCAGAGGACGAAGAGAAAGACCAGAGAGTCACAGAAAGGGAGGGGTTTTCTAGAACAATCCATGTGAAGTAGGGTGAGGTTTTCTAGACCCGGGACTCTTATTCCTATAGTAAATCCATGACCACCTTGGAGAATCTGGTGAAAGTTAGGCATCCTCACCCCAGAGAAACTGCACTGACATAAATGCACATAAAACATGGATATTTACAAAACCCTCAAAGCCCATCCATCCAGAGTAGGTTAGGAAGCCTTGAATCTCATCGGCATGAAGGAAAGAAAGGATCGAGAGAAGAGGAAAGTATCAGGAAGACACACATGTAAGATGGATCTGTATTTCTCACATTTCCACGCGCACACGACTCAGCCAGGAGGCCGGTCGTAACACATTCCAGCTCTGAGGGCCCGCACACCTCACTCACCACCCTCAGAGGCTCGTGCTCCTCTTGGACCACAGTCCAAGAGTGCGTGCTTCTTCTCCTGTGGTCTCGTGGGAAGAGGCAAGCTTTGAGATTCCACAACACTAGACACATTCCCTTCTCAAGGAATGCAAAAATATCAAAATACCATGAAATGCCCCAAAGCCATCAACACCGGATTTCTTTCCCAGGGTGACTTACTTGGAAGGAAGGTAGCCGTGCGCATGCGGGGTCTGAGAGGCCCAGGCCTGGCATTCAAGCCCAGACATGGTCTTGGAGATTTTGCCCTCGTAGTTTTCTCCACTGCAGTGCATACATTCATCTGGGCAGGGGGACAGAAGGAAGGGAAGAAACTGAAGTCCATGGAGCAGAGGGAAAGCCAGAGTCCCACCAGCAACGTCTCAAGTGGCACTTGCCCCTTGTTTCCGTGTGCTTGCCGACAATCATTTGGCAATGAAATTGGCGATACTCAATTTTCTAACACAACCTAAAACATCACTCTTTCCTTCAAATGGTAAAATTAGCATACTTTGGTGGAGACCTCCTCAACTATAATAGTTACGACCAAATCCAGAAATTCCACAATGCTGCTTCCTCGCACAGAGATGCCTTGGCCCTTGGTGGGTGGGAGGGGGCGGGGCAGGGTGCATGTATTCTCAGAAGTCTGTAAGGGCTCCACTAGGACTTTGGAATAATATTTAGTGTCTTGGTTTCAGTAAGTATCTTTAAAAATGTCCGCGACATTATTTGATTGCACAGATGGCCACCCCCTCCCAGGATTCGAGTGTGGGTCTTCGGCCTACGCTCGTGGCCTTGCTGGTGAATGGGTTCCCCTCAGCTGGCGGCAGCTCCCTCTTTATATGATTGAGAAGTGTGGCTGGTTGATCTTTGCTTTCTTACATTATTGAAAAATAGAAGCTTTGATTTGGAATTATTAAGATAACATGGTACGGAAGGGTAAGATGAGACTTTAAGTTTTATGGAGTCCTAAGGACAAAAAGGGTCAGACTTGGTAACAACAATGATGTGTTCATGTCAATTAAGGGACAAATGACCTCATAGCATAGTATAAAAATAGAGTCCCCAGAGTTGAACGAGATAAGGCAATGGGGACCTGAGTTCACAGGTGAACCTGTGCCACATGGCTGCACAAACCCACTGTCCTCCATCCCCCCGTGCATCATTAAATGGAGCAGGAAATGTGATATGACGAGCATTCCTTGTCCATAGGATCTTTCTCGTTTTTAGTGTTGATTTGTGAGATGTGCTATTAAATTGCTTGGCGTATTCAGACAATGAACTGCTGATTGAAAACCAGCTCATTGAATGCCTTCAGTTCAACGAGAAAGTATCCCACATTCAATGACTAGTGTTCGTTGGAGTTGTGCTGATTTTGTGATTTTTATCTCAACTACTTAATCATAAGTCTGTTTTTGTCTTTACACTCTGTCAGGCTTTAAGCCTAGAAAGTTTGTATCTGGAGTTCACATAGAGTTTTGTATGGGTACACATTGAAGGAACATTTTAATGAAAATAATTCAGGTCAATACTGGGGGTCTGAGCAAAGTCTAGTCCTTTCCACAAGGTTTACACGTGGCTCAGTTCTGTCCAACGTGGCACGACATGAGTGTTCACAGTGTCCCTGTGGGAAATGGCTCTGCAGCAAATGACTGTACAGACGGAGGGCACTGAAAGCAGGGTCCAGAGCTGTGCCTGACCTTCACATTCAGGAATGTCGCAGTAGTCGAATCTGGTAGCTGGGTCGGTGGTGTAACACCAGGGCCCATTCTCATCGTTGTCTGGGTTCCGGCAGTAGTTTTCGTCCAGCCCCTCTGAAGGGAATCTAGTGGGTGAGAAACTATAGGACGGAAAGGAGTCACTTAGATTACATTTTAAGCATCAGCATGTTATCAGCAGCACAGACTGAGGGGCCTTCTGTTTCCCATCTGAAGTTCAAGGTTCTACCATCAAACGCCTTCTAGCTATGTGCTGAAGGATTTGTGTTGTCCAATTTTCAGTTTCTCCATTCAGTACAGTGGCCAACATTACCATTATCACTGGATTTACAGACACATCTTAGAAGTACAGCCAAACTTTTTATGCACAAGCAGTAGAAACAAAAGCCTCACAAGACTTCCAAGTTCCTGATTTGCTCCAAACACCTGCTTTTGTCAGTTGCTTCTGTAAAAATAATAGTAGTAAACACCATTTTGCCTGTGTGAATCATGCTCCAGCCTTACCCTGAAATCTTTCTTTACATTCTCTCATTTAGGCTCCATAGAAAAGCCCCACCAGGAATGTGTGATTATCCTTACTTCACACATGAGAAAACTGAGACGCAGCAGTGTAAAACCAAAGCTTGCCTGAGTTTGAACGATTAATAAGTAGCATCTCAAGAACTGAACTCAGATCTGATTCCAAACACCACATTTCCTCTGAAATGCAGCCAGAGTGAACAGGGAAGGGCGGGGGAGTTAAGCTCATTTTCAGATCTAGAGTGGAGTTGCTATGTAGACATAACAAGTTAAATCCAAAGCCCAAGACCCGGAGTCTAAAAGGCCAGATTTTGTTTCGGATTCCTCAGCCGCAGGCTAGAGACGACCTAGATGACCTCTAGGAGCCCTGGCAGGCTACGGTTGGGCCGTTTGGTTTACTCCTTTTACCTCAATAAGCCCCAACGCCCTGAGAGTTGCCCATCTCAGGGGGATGCAATGAAGGCAGGTTTTTTGGTTGCGGGGGCAGGTAATAGACACCACGTCCTACTGGATCAGCATTGTTACCGCAAACTTAATGACACCCAACGTCCTACTGGGAAACATGCACTGAGAAGGACAGGGAATCAGTAAGGAAATTGTGAGATCACGCATGCTTCATCTATACTAATTCACTCTTCCCCCCACAATGCTGCGGTGAGCACATGGGGAGAGCTCTCTTTGGGGTACATGTTTGCTTTTGGCTGGCTGAGTCCCAACCACGGCCATCTTTGGTTTCCTCTCAGACTCAGCCTAGAATTCAGGGTTTTCTTCTTTTTCTTTTTCTTCTTCTTTTTTTAAACTAGGCATCCTTCTGTGATCTAGGTCTTCCAGAAAGGTACATACACAAGAGTGAATGGAGAACAACCATTTTCTGCATTTAGGCAGTAAATAATCGATCCATTCTACACAGGCATCCGTAAGGTTCTCTGTACACCTGTCTGGCCGCCTGTTCTGGTTGCGGTTGGAGGGAATGGGACTTTCTACGTGTACCAGGTGAGCACAGAGATGAAAGGGAAGGCCTTACTTAGGTTTGTGCGGAGAACTGTCGCCCCATTTCTGACAGGCCACTCCGTTTTGCGTTTTGGACACCGTCCCCCGGTAGTTCTTTCCATTTCCAGTTTTGCACTCTGAAAGATACACTGAGAGAAGTCCACACTGCGGTCAATTCCTTGCACAGCCAGAGAGTCCAGGCAAAGCCCTGCACTGCTTGTCATGGTGAGAGAAAAGGCGTGTATGCCGGACAGCACCGAGGTCCTACCGCACAGGATCGCCCACTTTGTACCTGTGGAGGAGTCGCAGCTAACGAAGCCATTTGGTGCTTTGGTTACACGTATTCCAAGCGACAGCCTCTCCATGCACCGGGCACAACGCTAGGTGCCGGGGGCGCATGGCGTGTGGAACAGGGGAAGGTCCTCCTGCTGTGGAACTCACATTCTGGTGGCCTCAGGGGGTCAGTTACAGAAAGTTATCAAGGACACAGCCTCGTGGTGATGTGTGACAGAGAAAATCAGCAGCTTGTTGAGAGAGTGAGGGGAATGGAAATAAAGGCTTTCAGTTTCAGATAGTATGGGCTTTTCAGGAGCCAAAAGGGATCCAAGCCACCTCAGTTCTTCGAAGCTCCCAGGGTTAGAAATATGACAAGCGTCACACAGGGTGATAAAATTGTGGTCTACTTTAAATGTTCACAGTAGACACTCTCAACCAGCCACCACTTAACCAGTCACAGGGTAGGGGCCCTGTCCTGTCTTTAAAACACACTGTCAGGTGACCACCTGTGTCTCACGTATTTTGTGGTGGGCACCTGTGGTTAGCAGGCCACTTTCTAGAGTGTCTGCCCACTTCCAGTGCCACCAGTTGGGTCATATGCTTACCAAGAGTCAATTGTTTTTATTGTCAAAGCTTTCTATGTATACAGCTCGCTACCTTTGATTAAAGATTATCTAAACCAATGAGGCACAATACATAGTTATTACAGTATTATAAACTGAGAAATGAATGAGAAAAAAAGGCTTATTTTTAACTAAGTTGAATGCTTTGAAGGACTTGAAAGAGTTGGATAGTTTTAAAAATTGCTATCAAATCTACTGCGGACAATCCACTCATAGAGTCGACTCCATGAGTTTGGGGGAGATTATAAAAAATAAAGGTGTTTTACGGTCAGATTGATGAATAGATGTCTCAGACCTTGTTCCACGTCAAAGAGAAGGAACTGGATCTCATAGACAAGGCACTTAGCAGTCTAGGCAAGAAACACAGCAGGTAACTTCTGTGGGTGGCCCGTACAGAGACAAAAAGCCTGCACCCCACATGTGCCAGTGCGAACTTGTGTTTTCAGTGAAAATGTAAACTATTCAAGGTACATATGTGTCCTGTTTCATGATTCCTCGCTTTAGCCAAGACTTTAATCAACTGACCAGTTATCTGGGGAGAGGATTTCTACCGCACCTACAGCAAACGAGTGCCTTTAACCCAACTGTCCGCTAAAGACGGCAGATGTCTCTTCACTGAGGGTCACCCTTACTGTGGGCCTGCGACGCTTACCCAAGGTGTAAACTCAAGACACTTTGAGGCCCAGCAGTCAGGGGAGACTTTGCAAAAGGGGCGAGGCTTGAGCAGAGACCTGGGAGGTGAGAAGGGACTGGCCCCAGAAGGAACAGAAGAGGGACCCAGGCAGCAGGTGTGTGTGTTTTGCATGCAGCAGAAGCAGGTACGAGCTTAGTGAGCCCAGCAAATGGGGTGGGCTTCAACGGCTGCGGGGGGAGGGCCGTAGCTCTTGGCAAGCATCTGGATTTTATTCTAAGGGCACTGAGGCTTTGAAGCAGGGACATTGCAGACCTGCCACTGCAGGGACCCAGCCCCGCAGGGATGGCAGCTTAGACCAGATGGTGGCCGTGACCGTGGCGGCTAGTGGCAGGTGTCAGTGGGACACCGACTGTTCCCAGAAAAATGCTGGTGGGTAACATAGCAGTGGGTCCACACCCCACAGCAAAGAAACAAGTACCCGAAAAGGACTGGCTTTTGACTTTGTACCTCTCCTTTGTTTGTGTGTACCTGCCTGTGTTTACATAACCTTTCACTCCTTTCTGCCACCTGGAAAACGGGCAACTACCACTTGCAAGCTGAGGGCAGTGGTCACCGCCATGTCCCTCCTGCTTAACAATTTACAAATGGCATTTGACGTTAGTGTGGAGAATCTCACAGACCCCTTACCCTGCTTTTTAAAATCTGGTGGAGAATAGGTTATCCGATGTATCTCCTTCGTTACTCACTATTTGTAAGAACTAATAACTTCAGATAAGTTGTAGATCTATCAGCACTTTAGTCTCAAGAATTAAACAGTGGTAAGGAAGGAGGAAAGCAAGTGGACCCACAGCTACTTAGACCTGAGAAGGTGGACCAACGCAGAGAGATAATCCCTCACCTAAAGAAAACTTCCAAAACCTTAGAGTTCTATAGTGGGGCTGGAGAGAGGGCTGCAAATTGCTATCAAAAACACATGAAACAGGATGCTCCTTGCTGTCTCTCACATCTGTGATAACCTGGCATTCAGGGGGCCAGGCTGTCATAACATAAATGGTCTTGGTACCTCACCAGCCATGGAGTTTAGGGGGCGGTTTTACAAACACCGTACTTTGACTTAAATCTTCATACATACTTCATGAACTTTTCACGTTTAAAAAGACACACAATTTCCATAGAAAGGTAGGCCATCTGTCGTCCTAACCAGTGGCACAGCCAATCTAGGATTCCAAAGAAAACTGGAAAAGAAACTCTGACTCTGGCCCATTTTCAAAAGACCACATTTCAGAGTCTGAGGGAAATACAGACCATGACCCCCCTTCAAGGGAAAAGGTTAAGACTTAAAAAACAAAAAGTTTGTCTCTGCAAATGCTGCTGAGGAGTTAAAACATCTCGGTGTGTTTTCGTTTCCCTAGGCTTCAGTGACAAAGCCAGGGCTCAAAGACCAGGGTCCCTGCAGAACAAAGCCACGATCATAAAGAACAGCTAGACTCCCCTGCTCCTCCTTAAAACATAAAATAAAGTTTTGAATGTTTTATTTTCCGAGTCATAGAGGTAGAAGTGCCTTTGTAACTCTGACCCCTCGGTTTTTAAATTAAGAAAAATAAAACATAAAAGGTGCAGTCATATACTCACTTGAGCTGCCATAGTGGGTTCGCCGCCATACCCGGCCCTGAGCCCCAATTCCATGGTGCTGCTCCCTACACCCTCTCCACTCTGTGGTCTCATAAACTAGGGACACAAAGGAGAGGCTGGGGGCCGGGAGGGGAAGTAAGTGAACAGGAGGAAGGAAACATTGTACATACTTTTCTTTTCAAATAAAACAACGTCTCTCATCCTGGAGACTTGGGCAGTCTTTCTGGTTTCAGCCATCAGGACACATTGCTGCTCTTTACTGTGATATTGGAATGCCCTGTGGGAGAGAATCAGGACACTCAACCAATGTCTTCCTTCAATTAGAAAGCAAACTTTCACCAGAAACAGGAGACTCTAAAGATAATTGCATCTCCTGCCAAACCAAGGAACTCAGAATCTGCACTTTCGCTTCAATGGGGACTATTGTCAAGGAGATGCTGGGAAAACAGCCCAGCAACTCGGTGGCTACTCTTGCTTGCTTTCTAACTCCATTTTCTGCCCTCTGGTCCTCCAAACATTCTGTTTCTGTTTCAGCTGCTCTCCCGTTTCTTCACGCATGTTCTGAAGTTCTAGAATATTTCCTTTTGTGTTGGAAAGACGCAAGTCTGATTGCTTGGAACTTACTCCCCAAATGGACTGTATGAGTCCTGTCACTCCCCCTTGGTCCACACCTCTCCATTCTGCCCCCTCCCGCTCACACATCCTTGCCTATCCACATGACCTTGCCAAAGATGTTACTGAAAGCCATCTACAGCTGCCTCTCCAGTCCCATCTCCTACATGACCCCGGTGTTTTAGCCACTTTGGTCCATTCTTGGTCCCTCAGGCTGGCGCAAGGCCTGGAGTGCCTGCAGCCTTATCAGTATCTGCAAGCTCTCACTCACCCTTCAAGGTCCAGCTCAGGTCCCACCTCCTCCCTGAGGCCCGCTGAGCTGCATCAACTCTTAGGCGTTGTTCTTGCCTCTGAATTTTGTGGAGCACATATGGATTACGTCACTTATCGATGCCTCACATTGGCTGTGCTCTTTTAAATGTACATTTTATCCAATTTCTGTGACTACACCATTAGTACACCGGGCAAAGTCTGGGCCGCGCATCTACCCGAAGAGCTGTCCTGTTCCGTGCTGCTCCTCACACTGCCTCACTGTGTCCACGCTTCTTCGTTCCCTCAGGTCTGAGCACTTCCCCCACACCTGTGACCCCCCGTAAATATTCAGTGACAGTGATGTAAAAAACTAGAGCTCGGAATAATAGCTGCTCGTGTCATATGTAGAGATAAACAAGTTCCTTTGGGGGCGTTTTTCTAAAGGGGGCACCAAGTTTAACAAGAAACACAATGGGCTCAAATTCAGATTCCAAACCCCAGGCCCAGGACATGCCTCTTTCCTCTTAAACCCTGTTTCCGTCAAGTCCACGAGCAACGTTCTTGATATTGAAAGAGTAGTACCTCCAACAACAAGACATCTGCACGGGTTCAACGGCAGTAAAAATACCTGCAAACGAACTCTGTTTCCTCCTCACATTTCACCGCGCACTCATCTGCACTGCCAGCCTCCAGGCGCCTCCTGTTGCCAGTCGACAGCGACGCCCCCTGCGTGTTCACATAGTTGTCCAGGGAGCCTCCGTGCCCTGCAGGTGGAAGGAAAAAGTGGGGCGGCTGGTAGAATTCATCAAAACCATTGTGTGGCGATGGTGACTTTGTCACCTGTTCACTGGGCACCGACCTAGTAAGACGCGCTGCTTCACTGGAAGCAGAACCAATGGCCATGAGTGACAATGTTCCATGTACAGGCTGCACTGTGTTAAAAGATCAACTGGATGGACGGATCCGTGGGTCAGAACAGTTTCACGGCACCCGTGTTGCTGCGTAACCGAGTGGGAAACGAGAATAAATGTGGTCTGTTGGGTGTTGCTTGCCGAGCCGTGCTGGAACACTAAGAGGCCGCCAGGAGCAACTGGGTCACTGGGATCAATGACTTTCTCATCCCTGAGTAACGGAAGAACTTGGAGCTGTCGCTTGGTCACCAACAGCAGAAACTGTGGCTGTCACCCTGCCCCTCAAACTGATGTGATAAGCCTTCTCTGAATGGTCCCACCCGAGCCACAACACTGATTGGTGAGTTTGTGATGGTGAGTAAACAGGACCTGAACTGATGTCCATGATAATCTGAGGTCATTTTTATCCTGGGCTTAGTTCAGGGACATGTCACTATGAATTGAGGAGAAATAAATTCTTCTGTGATGGTGACAGGTATTTGGCATTTTGGAAGAAATTGTAAAACATAAGACAAATACTGGTCCTGAGTTTTCTGTGAAGTAAAACAGAAGGCAAAGAATCTGTCCTAAGGTCGCTCCGCCCCTTGTTCCTGAGGCCGAGGGGCCGAGCCACCCTCCCAGGCCCACGGGCACCTGGCTGGGCTTAGCAGCTCTATCCTGGGCCTCCGTCTTTTGAGTGTGGAACACACTAGTGATTTTCACAGGGTGAGAGGCCAAAAGAGGTTAATAAAATAAAGATAGCAAAGTTTCCGAAAGTTTGCCTAAAGGGGATTGGGCAACATGCTGACCTTGACCGCTTTGAGGGGAGTGGTGGGGACCAAAGTCAGATGGCGGGGATGGAAGAGTGACCGGGAGCAGCAGTGGGGACAGCAGAGGAGACAAAGCTTTCCTGAAGCCTGGCTGCGGAAGGGGCGCTTTGTGCGGGGCGTGTGCCGACATGGAGACTTTTAGGGGAGACGTTCTAAAGCAGGGTGGTGCTGATGGAAACGGTCCATAGGAAGGATCATGAAGAGTCAGACTCTCTTTCTCAGAAAGGCCATCCCTGACCGCCTGAAAATGCCACCCCGCCCAGGGCCATCTACCCTGACGTGCGGAGACAGACCCAGCCCCTTCCCGCGGACGCTGCACAGGAAGGTGGCTGGCGCCATCCAAGTGCCATACACAGGAAGCGATCGATAGCTATACGAGAAGGTTATGGAGAAATGCGTCTCTTAGACCAGTGTCTGTGCCATCAGCTGGCATTTTCTCTGACTTGGAGCTCTCGTTTCCAAGAAGAGATGAGCTTTGGTAAACTCTACAAATTAGGATGTAATTTAGAAAACAAGCAAGTTAACTCTATAAAGCGAACCCTATAAAGAGTGAAATTGAACTTTTGGAAGAGTTCTTAGAAAGTGGAGCAGGCCAGGGTATCAGTGATGTCCAAACAAGAAAATTTCTGTTTATATAATGCTTTAATTAAGTTACCTTTAATTGTGTTATATTATCATTTTTCATAGCACATAGCTGCTGAGACCCACCTGAGGATCAAATGTCCCAGAGATGTCCCCAAAGAGATTTGTTTTTCATTTTGTTCAAAAAATTTTCCCCAAATATTGTCTTTTATTCAATTCTAGGGCTCAGATGGCAATGGAGTATAATGCAGTTTATTTGCTGACCAAGACACAGTAAAACCAAACAATTTAGTAAGAAAAATATTTTTATATTCCAGGACAGTGATTGTCAACCTTCTTCATCTCATGGCACACACACACTGATCACTAAAATTCTGCGGCACACTGAAAAATGTGTCACATTTTTGGCAAATCTAACAAAAAATAGGTATAATTTTGATTTTTTTCACCCTGGATGGTTATCGTTGTGTCTTTGTTCTTTATTTGACAGTCTAAGGGAAAAGAGGTCCATGCCCTCTGGCTAAACAGCCAAATACTGCACGTTTGAAACGTTCTTGCAGCACACCGGTTGGAAACTGTTGTTCTGAGCTAATGTGGATGTGTGTCACTACCAGAGCAAGTGTATTTTACTGATAGTGTAGGTTTGCCTGTTTTTCAGTCTCTGTGTGGCATACGTGTGCTCCCATGCTTGTGTGTTTCCACCTCTCACTGAGAACGGCTGTGAAAGAGTGTTTTTCCTCTCCCGGGTGGTTTTGGGCATGAAAAGATGAACCACTTCTCAGAAAGGGAGAGGGAATTACCTTCCTTTCAAAGAGAGCTACGAGAACCTTTCCTCCACATTGGCGAGGACAGAGATTGACTCTGTTGCAGAGAAGTTTGTTCTAAGATTTGGGTGTGACCCATGGAGCGGTCCCTAGTGCCCCAGGCCCTGCCTTCCCTGGGCTGGAAGGGATGGTGAAGACCTGCACACCCACACATAACCCTTTCCCGAGAAAAATCTCTTGACACAACCTTCTGCTGTCTATGTTCTTTGACATTTCTTTGCACGAGTCCACTGAATTCAAATGTATTTGACTCTGAAGCATAACTTGTGATTTGTACATTTCAAGTTCCTATACACTGCTTATATGAAGAAGTACTTGCATTTACATGGAATGTTCGAAACAGGCAAATCAGAGACAGAAGGTAGATGAGTGATTGCCAGGAGGGGATGGGCCTGGAAGGAGGGGATGGGAGAAGGGAAAGGAAAGGGGGTTGGGGTGACAACCAAAAGCGTGGAGTGTTTGGGGGGGTAATGAACATATACTGATGTTGTGTCAGGGGGTGCACTACCCCGAATGTAGTGGGAACCATCGGACTGAATGCTTTAAATGGGTGGACTGTGTATGTGTGGGTTATATCGCAATAAAGCTGTCAAGGAAAAAAGAACTAGAAGGTTGTGCTCAGAGTATTTTAAAGGGTGTTTAAACACAGTTGAAAAAGGAAGAAGGGCACAGAGCTTCCTTCTTGGGAAGGCCTGTTTTAAATCCTGGTTTCTTTACTTCCTGGATTTGGGAGTGTGGTCCATGGGCAAATAATATGATTCT
Organism: Macrotus californicus; assembly: GCA_007922815.1. Taxonomy (NCBI): domain Eukaryota; kingdom Metazoa; phylum Chordata; class Mammalia; order Chiroptera; family Phyllostomidae; genus Macrotus; species Macrotus californicus. Next base: position 35,134 of record VMDR010003585.1, read on the forward strand.
CCTCGGGATGGTCGAGTCATTATAGCATGAGGATGAACATATTACTCTACCTATTGCACCAGCCAAATAAACTAGTATTAGTAAAGGGCAGAGATAGGTATTATGTATGAAAATGTGCCTGGTGCCCCTCAAGCCCAGAGTATGTGTTGAATTCCTACATGCATCCCTCATTTGGCACATCAAAGCCTTTGATCCCTCTAGGCATAGAAGCAAACATTGTGTATGGAAAAGCCTTACTTAATTCACAGCAAATAGGAAGCTAGTAAATATAACAACAGCCTGGTCAAAGAATGTGGTCAAGGAGATATTTCACTGTGTACATTTTAAAATGAGGAGAATATGATGCCTTAACAAACATGACCTAAATTAATCAAACTGAGAACCAAGCAAAGAGCCTGGGCCGTTAGCTATATGGGCTATTTTCTGTCAACCAAAATAACTGTTATTTAAGCTCAATCTTTTACATTTTAAAAATCACTCATTTTTTTCCCTCTACCCATTCATCTCCAGGATTTACATGGAAATTACACTTATTTCTTGACAAATTCCTCAATCTTATGTTTAGATTTTGAACTGGGGAATCTCGGGAATCAAAAGCTAAGTTAAGGCTCATAAAACCATCCTGTGTCTGTTTTTAAGACATTGCTAGGAAACAATTAGTGATTAAAGTGAAAAAATGTCTAAGTCTTACCTGAATTCAGAAACAAGAGCAGGAGAAGCACCACTTCTCTGTGCTCCATTCTGGAACGGGCCACCTGAGTCCAGACAGCCGAGCGTCCCAGCCCCAAGATGCGGTGGATTTACAGGACAGGAAGTGCATCCACAAACAAGGTGATCGCAGGGAGTTAATCATTATCTCAGAGGCCAGATGCCCCTGTGCTCCGAAGGGCTCAAAGATTACCTTGACGGAGGGTCTTACAACATGTTTGCATCAACAGATGCTGGGAAATGGCGCAAGCAGCCCCGCCCCCTCCGCGGCTGCACTGCCTCTGTTCCTCGTTCCTCTGCTTGCCCCAGTCCCTCGTCAATCCACTCCTTTCCTTCCCTCTTCTTCCATTCTCTTCCTTTAGGGTAAATAATAATAACAATAATAATAACAACAATAATAATAATGTCATGGTAAGAGCTAACATTTGCTGAGAACTTCCTCTATGCCAGGCACTCTGCTAAGGGATGCACATACATGGTTTCATTCAACCTTCAAATGAACACTATTGTCATCATCCCCATTTTTGGATCTGGCTAATAAAGTGAACTTCTCCAAGGCGACCCAGCCAACAAGGGGGAAGCTCGTACACAAAGTATTTAGGCCTTAGATTACACGTGTGAGCTCGGGCTTTGCTGTTAGCATCCCCACATCCTCCCAGTGTGGAAATTACTATGTAAGTTAGGATATTTTATTATTATTAAAATTTCTTTATGCCCAGTAGACTCACACGTTTTCCATGATTATCAATGATCTTAGAAAAATATTGACCTTTTCTGCACATGAATTCACAACGCATTAGAGTCTTGGCCTCATGAAACAAAGCAAGAATGGCAAAATTATGTTTAAAGAGTCTGTGTCAATTTTAATTGTGAATTCTGTACTTTCCCCTGGCTTAAGGCTAGAATGAGTAAGGAAGTAGATGCTTTGAAACTCCTGTTTTAGTGTTCAAAAATATTTCGGAACGGCTAAATTGACTCTATTTTAAATGTGAACCCAGAACAAGAAACTCCTTTCTCCAGAGTACGAAATGCCTGTCTGTAAATGAGCCAGTGAGCTGTGGAGGCGGGACCTTCTTATGGTTCCCTGGGATGGAAGTGCCGTGTGGAGGCCTCAGGACCAAGATGTGCTGGAGAGCGAGGGGGCGACACCGTGTGAGGGGCAGGGATGACCCAGCGGCGTTTCCTGATTTTCTGCTTTATCCCAGCCTCTCTGCTCACCTCCAGCTCACCTCTCCCCTCTCGGGCTAGTGGCCCTATTTATTAATGAGGGCACAAGGAGAAAGCGAGATGAGAAATCAGCAATGGATGGGCTTTTTTCTTAAAATATCAGAAATGTCTTTCAGGGGGATTATGTTGGTGTGTTTGAGGAAGTGCTTTGGGGAAAACGCAGCCTCTAACGGATGTATGATGACCCCGCTATGCGTTTATTCCCAGTCGAAATACTGTGGAACGGCCAGCCTCATGGAGAAAACTCCTCAGCACCAATGTTGTCGGAATTCTATATCCATATGTATGTCCTTTCCCTGTTTTTCTTTTTCTTTTAATTTGGGTGGTGGTGGTGGTGGTAGGCCTTTAGTCCCCTTTCCTCCTGGAAGCTTCTAGAATCCACTTGATTCTACAGATGCTGTCTTTGTAAATGAGTGGTCCTCCTATGGCGACTGCACCGTCTTCGTGATCTTCACCATACAGCAGCATCCTGAGAGCTCAGGTGAGCACGAAGCAGGGCCCTGGCCTTGTGCCACCCAGCTCTGTGGGGTGTGGACAGGGAGCGGAGAGGGATGGATCGCCCAGGCTCAGGCTGAGACCGGGGTGCTGAGACTCCTCACGCACAGCACCCCCTGTCTTAGCTCCTAGGCACAGGCAGGCACAGAGCAATCGACTGTTCCACACTGTGCACAGAAATCCCACACAGGCCCTCGTGTCCCACACATTGGACAGCGGTTTTGCCCAAGGCTGTGAAGATGATTAATTCAAACTGTTATTTTCCACTTGAAAGAATGGCAGACACGGAGAAAAGAGAAAAAGAGAGATCTTCTCTGTGTATTGTCAGCATTTCAAATAAATTCTGAGGTGCGCATTCCTATTGAGTTTAATGTATTAAGTACTTATGACCACCTACTGGGGACAGTATTGTGTTACCTTCGTTTAGGATCATACAAAAGGCATAAATCGCAGTCTTTGCCCTCCCCCAGCCTCCAGGAAATTATGTACCTAAGATCGGTGGGGACTGCGGCAGCACTTGTGTCCAGGGACAGTGACATTAAAGTGAAAGGAAGACAACTTCATTTCCTTTGCTGTGCCCAGCATGGGGCCTGCCACCAAGGTCCACTCAGATTCCCAGAGGAAAGGAAGAACTGGCCAGTCCCTTTCTCGGGGAATTAAAATGTGCAATTCCTTGCAAGTGCCTCACAAGGAAAGTCACAAAGACAAGGGAAGGTCACGTCTCCAGGAGAGTGAGGTGCAGTGCCCCCTTGGGCTCCTGCACACCCCCCTTGTCCCTAGTGGAAGCTGCAGCCAGGTCTCAGCTTCCTAGGTGACATGCCTTGGATCTTGTGTTCCTTGTCTGATGTTTGTCCCTGCCACCATCCCTTCCCCACCGACTTTGCACCTTCCTCCAGCCCCAGGCTCGGCCACCTGGAAACTGTCATTCTAAGTGGTTCATTCTTTACCATGAACATTTCTGAATCTCTGCAACAAGGCCATGTCATTTCAAAACAAAAACAGCAAAAAGTATATATATGTGTATATGGGGCTCAAAGCATGTCTTCGTTGTTGCAAGGGTTCTTAGCAAGTTTCTCTTTGCCTGTGACACCAGTTTGCAGGTCGCTTTCTCTGTGTTCCTTCATTGGAGCCTGTCACCCAGGACGCACGTTTTCATTACCCTGAAGGTGGCTTTCATTTCTTCAGGCGACCTTTTCTCCTGTGTGCCGGCCTTTGTCCCATAGTCACTGGGACCATGGGATGAAACACTTAGCCTGTGGCTCCCATACAGTGACAGCGGGGGCCACTCTGCTGGCGCAGGGGTTAAAATGTAACCCACTGGAGCGCTTCCCAAGACTCGATGGACCAGTTCAGTGCTGGGCAAGGCAGCGTTTTCTTAACTGAGTTTTGCTTGTGGAAATGGAGACGTTCATTCGTTTTTGAAAAGCAGTCAGTCTCCATTGGACGTCTCCTCATCAGACTTGCCAAAAGCCGAAGGAAGATATTGGTAGAGAAGCTGAATTCCTGAGTCTGCCTCGGGACTCCCCAGAGACCCCGGCAAGCGTCCTTGTGCTCTGAGGACCTATCCTCTGTGTGTAAATCAAAGAGAGAAACCAGGTCATCCTTCCCACGTCTAAAGTTTGTTATTTTCTCAGCTAATTAAGACAGAATCTTTCCCCACAGTACTTACAGAAAGCATTAAAATCTTTTAGAAAAAAATAATAAGTGCATGTAAAAACCAGTGACATCTCAGCAAGGTCCGTGGACTAGTTCCTCACATGGCCCCAATGGCAAGTCTCCGGGGTTGACAATGGACTTCAGTTAACTAAGCTGGTCCCTTAGGCTGGGTGGCTGCCTCATGGGTACACTCACCAGTGATGGGGACTTCTCCGTGCTATTTTTGTGACTGCTTGTGTATTTATAGTTATTTCAAAATAAAAAGTAAATATATGTGCATATCCATGTCTGTTTATATTTGTGTAGATGCATGTGTTTGTATATACTTGTTTATATTTAAATATGTGTACGTGTTTGGATATATGTATTTGGCTGTGTGTGCATGGTGTGGCAAAAGGAGGTTTACAGTTGTGAGTATGCAAGACAGCTTATTCATGTGTTATTTGTTAATTTAATTATGGTATCATTGTTCATTTTAACAACTGTAAATGTGCTTTCCCCCACCATGTATATATTTGGCTACATGTGTATATATTTGAGTATATATGTATATATTTGTATATGTATATATTTAGCTATACAGGCATATATTTGGATGTATGTGTATCTATTTGGACATGTGTGTATATACTGGAATATGTGTGGATACATATGTATACATCTGGATATGTATTTATGTACTTGGATATGTGTGTATATATTTGGATATGTGTGTAGATATTTAAGAGGACCCAGGGTGACATAAATGCTTTCATAACATTAAAGAGAACTCCCCAAGTAGAGAAACTTGTCGGGGAGAGTCTGACCTTGCAGCATCTCTGACTCATGAGAGATGCCCCTGCCCCGCCTCCCCCAGGCCTGGCGGTGATTAAGGCCTGATTGAGGCTCCTGCACGTGGCCGGGGTCGGAGGCTGCAGGAGCCCTGGCCGGTTCCGGGCCTCCAGTGCTCAGGGGAGACCCACCCTCTCTGCAAACCGGTGGAACAGCAGCCACACAGAGGCCCCGCATCCCGACTGGACCCGGAGTGCTGGCTCCTCCCTGCCCTCCTGCCCCAGCGCGGCACGGCGCGGGGCGCGGGTGGGTGTGCGCTCCGCTCGCAGCCTGAGCTCCGCGCTGGGCGCCGGGCAGGCCAGAGAGGCGCGACCTCGTCCCGCCCTCGGGGGTTTTCCACCCGCGGGCGCGGAGCCCTGCGGGCGCGACCTTGGCCTGGGACACGGAGTGGCCAGTGCTCGGAGGGCGGAGGTCAGGTTGTGGCCCAGCACGCTGAGGGACGCCACACTCCGACTTGAGGACGCACTTCCCAGGGGAGCTGACATCGAGCTGAGACCTAGAAGACAAACAGGAAGGATGAGGCACGTTCCCGGCAGCAGACGAATGTTCCAAGTCCCAGAGGCAAACGGTCCAGGCGGCTTAAAGTAATTTAGGCTGAGATGGGACGTGGTGAAGGGACCGGGGCCGGATTGTGCCGGCCTCTTCCACGGTGTCAAAGGGCTCTCCCACCGAAAAGGAGCCGAGCCCGCAGAGTGTTACACTGGAAGGGTGGCCTGCCGTGTGGGGAGGGGGTCAGAGAAGCGCGGGTCTCTGGTGAGAGAGGAGAGGGGTCTGAAAGGAGGCGGGCTGGATTGGGGAGCTGGGCACAAAGCAGAATTGAGGGATTCTGTGACCCGTTGATTTGGGGGAAGTCGGAGGGCACCCACATTTCTGAGCTGGACACCTGGCAGACAGTGGCCTCATGGCTGAGAAGGAGCCCAGAGGAGGGAAGGGGTTGTGTTTGTGAGCCTGTGAATGTCCAAGGGGAACTATGTAGAAGGCAATTGGATGTTTGGGTGTAAGGAGGCGCTGGCAGACTATAGCCCTTGGGGCAGCCCCCTGTCTTGGAAATAAAGTTACATTGTCCTTCAGCCATGCTGTGCCACTGACCACTGACCGCGGCTGTATTTGCGCAACAGTGGCCAAGGCAAACCTATAAAATATTTAGTACCTGGCTTCTGCAAAGAAGTTGGCTAACCCCTGATGTGGGGCCCAGGACAGAGGTGTGGGCTGGAGAGGGAGTTGCAGGACCTGTCAGCGGGGACCTGGCACTCAGATGGTCCCAGGGAGGGTCACAGAGGGCCCGAAAGGAGCACAGAGGTTGCTGCCCAGAGATGGACTCTAGAGCCTGGTGGCCCCTCTGGCCTCTCTGGGAGGAGCAGGGAGCTGGGACCTGGCGTAATCACGTTTTCGTGGCTGCCCTATCCCTGGGAGCAGGCCGATTATTTGGCTTCCAGCACCTTTTTCCCTGCTGGAAGCATTGCCTGTTTCTGATAGGTGGAGGGGTGCTGGCCTCACCTGGCTCTGTATGGAGTGCCTGAGCGGCTCTGGCTGAGTTTGGGTGGGGGAGAGTGGAGGGAAGTCCAAGGAGAAAGTGACAGTGAACTTGGTTTTGTATGGCTAGTAGGAGTGACAATGATGACCGAAGAGGATTCAGTTTGCTAGTTAGTGACTGTACCTTGACAAATTATATTTGGCTCTCTCACAAGAACTCATGCCTGGCCCTTGAAGGCACTGGGGTTTGCAACCCTGCTTAGAACAGGAGAAGCAAATGCAGAGCATTAGGGGAGATGGAACAAGAATGGAAACTTACATTGGGGCCAGACGACTGGGGGGCATGATTGTGTGCTCAAGTTCATGTAAAAGCCAAGGTGTGCCACTAAAAGGTGTGCCGCCAACCTGGAGAGCTCAGGCTCCTTGGAAAAGGAGAGGTGACATTTATGGAGAAAAACAGGCCCTTTCTTTTCTGGGGTCATTCGACCTTCACAAAAGGATAGATTCTCTGGTTCTTAGACTGACAGCACAGTATAGAAAGTAGTTTCCTGGATTTAAAAAAAATCCTTTTCTGAATCATTCCAATCTAATTTCCTCAGTCCCCTGAGGGTGACCAGAGACAAAAAGAAATCTGCTAAATTGACATTCCAATTCAATGAGCTGGATGGATATTGTTTGGAAAGAATATACAGAGCAGAGGTAGCTGACTGATGACATGGAGGCGAACTTCCGACTGGGGTTCTCTACGCCAGTTTCATCTAGAATCTTCTCATCACCCAGGGAATGATGGATTATTGCAAACGTTGTTCAGTTTCGTCTGAGCTCCTTGACCAAGTTCCAAGCTGGGAACGCCTGTCAAGCGGAAGGCTGGCTGCTGCTGGTCCCTCTGAGAAGTCTGTCCACCCTCCAGGCTGTAATCAGTGGTAATCAGCACCCAAAGCCCTGGAGGCGCTTCTTCAGAAACTTCCGCTAGTGGAAGATTAGAAATTCTGGGAGCAAAGGAAAGTGCTGAGACATCTGTGACCTTCCATGGAAAGGTCACACAATTCAGTTCGGACACTGGCCACTCACTCAGAATCAACCTCCTGATATGCAAATAAGTGGCAAAGAGAATCAAGACGAAGACACTATTATAGTCTCAGGGGACAATACTGCCATGGTGGCCAGTCTGAACATCCTCTTTAGGAAGCTGAGTTCCCTACCAGCTACCATTTATTTACCGCGGGCTCGTCCACTCTGCCGGCACCAACACCGTGGTGACTGAAGAACAGCAAAACCCGCACCACGCCGTAATTGCCAGATTTTCCTCTATGATCATGGCCATTTTATAGATCAGGAAATGGAAACTCACTTGCCTGAAGTTATGCCCATGGCCATTGGCAGAGCAGGCTCCAAGGACCTGGGTCTCAGGTGCCGGCTTTTAACCACTGACCGTGTGGCCATCTGCCCCTGGGAAGAAAGACAGCGGCAACAACAGCAGTAATGGCTGCACCTGACTGAGCTTGTTCTCAGCACTTTACAGCCTTCGTTGGTGGCTGCTTGCGTGTTCCCTGCCCTGGGATCAAACCTGCAGCCTTGGCGTATCAGAGACAAGCCTCTAACCAACCAAGCTACCTGGCCAGGGCTCTCATTTCCTCCCCATTCTGACCCTAAGAAGGCACTATCATCCTTCATATTTACTGACAAAGAAACCAGAAGAGGTTCAGTAACTGGCCCAAGGTCACAGAGCTGGTGAGCTGGATGGAGCAGGGGCATTGAATGCCACAGCCTGGCCCCACAACCCTGTGCCTCATTGCCTGCTGCAGAAGCCCCAGCTTCCCACCCCTGCTACAGCCACCAACTGCGGCAGCCAGGGTAAGCATTTATTGAGGACCTGCTGCATGAGCCGCACTCTATGGTCATCCTGGTAGCCTAGTGATGAGGAGACACCAAGCACTGGTAGAAAGTGCAGAATCCTGGCAGGAGTCTGAGGCTCACGTGGGCTGCCTGGACCAGCCCAGGGAGGGGGTCTCCGCCTAGGGTCTGACTCTGCCTGCCTTTGCACATTCCACTGCCTGGTCTTGGGCTCGCCACCGGGTTGGGCAGAGTTCTGTTTGCTTCCTGTTTTTTTAGGGAGGAGTATCACCGAGCAGAAGTTAAACTCCTGGAAGACACACACTGCACTCTGCATTATGTCCCACACCTGCAGAGGGTGTGTTGGGGGCTCCAGTAAATGCTTGCCCAAATGAATGAAATTTTCCCTTTTCGGTCCCTTTCCTTGATTGTCCATATCAATAAATGCCTTTCAGGGCATCAGTTTGCTAGGCAGGCAGCACCTAGTGGGCAAAGAATCTAAAATCTTTCTGTGTGAGCCGGATTGTGCAGAGGCTGGCTTCTCTGGAGAGTCTTAGGAGATGAAGTAGATTACGTTACATGCTTAATGTGGAAAGTTGGCTCCATGCAAGAGCCTGGAAATTCCAGAGGCTGCACTGAAACTACCTCCCCTCGGGCGATCCCAGAGCCTTGAGGTAAACGCTCCGACGCATTTGAGACTTCCCTGCAACACGCAGGAGCGTAAACAACCTCTTTTCTGGACCACGCCTCTGAAGTTTCTTACCGGAACGCAGCTGAGCACCTGTTCAACAGAAGCGTATACGGGTCACAGCCGGCAGGGGGCAGCAGGCCACACCCTTGTCTGCAGCGCAGCCAGAGCACCAGCGCCTCCCGGGTGGGGGTTTCTAGGACACCAAACCTGTCCAGGGTTGTCCGCAGCAACTTCACCAGCCGAGAGATGCGTTAAGGCCCTCTTGAGGCTGCAGATTGTGGGGTGGAGAGGCAAGTTGGAGGGGGGATGAAAAGGAAAGAAGAATTCAAAGGCACGATGAGAGCTGGTGCAGGCGCGTGGCCAACTGACGCTTCCGAAAGGGAGGCGGAAGCTCGCCTGGAAAACTGGAGACGCTGGCCAAGGCCACCCGCGTGTTCCGGCGAAGTCCCGGGGTGGTGGTGGTGGTGGGGGCAGCGACATGGGGCGGGGCGGGGGGCGGGAAGGGGGGAGGATGCACAAGCCCGCAGGGAAGGTGGAAGAGCCGTGCACCTTGCTGCTGGGCTGGGTTTCCTTGTGCGCATCCGCCCGGTCCTCCCGCGGAGGCCCTGCTGGGTGCGACAGCCGGCTCAGTGTCGGACCCCAGTGGGGTGGCTGGGCAGACAAGCTGTGAGAAGAGAGGAATGCAGTTTTCACTCTCCGCGGTGGCCGTGGCGCCCCAGACACAGACCCTTGGGTTTAGACGCTGGCCAGGGCGGCAGATGTTTGCAGGAGGTGTGGCACTCGGCCTTTTCCTGCTTTAACATCTTGTGCGCGCAGGGTGTGCAGCCTGGGCCAGGGCCAGTCAAGGAGAGACGGTCGCGGGCGTCACTGCCTGCGTTTTCACCAGAGGAACCCAGACCCTGGAAACGCCACGAGAGCGGGTTCTGCCCTCTTAGCGTGCCCGTCTGACTCCGTCACCTCCCTCCCCCACCCCCAACTCCGGATTCACCTTGTTTTATGTGATAGCTACGTTCCTAGAAAGCTGTGCACAACAGTGTTTCTTTATTGGATCTAATTTAAAAGGCGAAAAGTAGTTCAGCAGAGGAAGTACTGGTCCCTGTAAAATGGACCGATCTAGGGTCAGATAGGGGGGGTCACATGCCGTCTGCTTCACGTTACCCAGAAATACAGATGAGACAGTCTTTTTGTGGCTCCGAGAACTGTGAGCTGGTTACTTGCCGCTGTGGGGGGACAGGGCCTCCAAGTTTCAGTTTAAATCTCACTCCCCTTATCTACCGAGTTACAAATAAAGGAGAAACTGTCCTGCTTGGCTCAGTTTAACGTTTCTCCTCCGCTCTCCTGAAGTTAGGCTTCTGTAAATTAATATAATACGTACTATAAGATTAATACTCTAGGGTGAGCCAATGTGCTTAAAAGCTGGAAAACATTCCAGCTCCTACTTTTATTCCATCTAGTAATTCGACTCATAGAAATGCATGTGTATGCGCATGCAATAGGCAGGCAGCTTCAGCAGAAAAAGGTGCGGTGGACTTCCCACGGCGTTGACACGTTCACTGCCCGGCACGCCGACCACTTACAACTTTAAAAAGTGGGTTGTGGCATCCGTGAAATAAACAAGAGCCTGCGCAGTGCGTATTTTTGTGGTCGCATACCCTCACCAAAATCCAGACCTGGCGATCTGTGCTGACCTCTGGGCTCACCCCAAGAAGAATGTGGACTCTCCACCAGAGCTCCTGAAGGGAAGCATTTTTTAATTTATTTTTTTGTTTCAAATTTAAAAATTATTTTCTATTACAGTTGATGTGCAATATTATGTTAGTTTTGTGTATACAGCATGGTGATTAGGACATTTATACAGCTCACACGGTGATTGTCCTGATGAGTCTAGTGCCACCTGGCACTGTGCATCCTTGTGCCGGGTTACTGTGTTCCCTGGGCTGTGCTCACGTCCCTGTGACTGTTCTGTGCCTGCCGACCTGTGCTTCTCCATCCCGTCACCTCTCTCCTCCGGTCCTCTCAATCCCCCTCCTGTTTGGTAGCCATCAATTTTGTTCTCTAAGTTTGTCTCTGTTTTGTGTGTTCATTTATTTTGTTTATTAGATTCCACATATAAGTGGAATCATTTGCTTTTCTCTGACTGATTTATGTCACTTGGCATAATATCCATGTTGTCCCAAATGGCAAGGTTTCATTCTTTTGAATGGCTAAGTAATATGTGCCTGTATTTATGTATCACTTCTTTATTCATTTATCTGTCAGCAGGCACTTAGGGTGCTTCCAATCTTGGCAATTGTAAGTAATGCTGCAATGAACATGGAGAGGTGCATATATCTTTTCAAAGTAGTATTTCGGGTTTCTTCAAATAAATTCCCAAAAGTGGAATTGCTGGGTCCTATGGTAATTCTATTTTTAATTTTTTGAGGATCCTCCACACTGCTTTCCACAGTGGCTGCAGCAGTCTGCAATCCCACCAACAGTGCACTGGGTTCCCTTTTCTCCACATCTTCACCAGCACTTGTTGTTCATTGATTTATTGATGATGGCCATTCTGGCAGGTGTGAGGTGGTATCTCATTGTGGTTTTGATTTGCATCTCCCTGATGATTAGTGATGTTGAACCTCTTTTCATGTGTCTCTTGGCCACCTGTCTGTCTTTGGGGAGCACGTGTCCACTCAGGTCGTCTGCCCATTTTTTAATCAGATTGTGTTTGATGTTCCATCGTGTGAGTTTCTTACACACTTTGGCTGTTGACCCCTTCTCGGGTGTGTCATTGGTGAACACCTTTTTCCGGTCAACCCTTGTCTGTTCATTTTGTGGGTGGTTTCTTTCTCTGTATAAAACCTTTTCAGTCTGATGTAGTTTATGTGTTTATTTTCTTTCTCAAGGGACCAGTTTTGTTGGGTTGCGTTTGTGGGAGCGCAGCAAGTTTGGGCGGAGTGCCCTGCGTGACTGCTGATGGGACTCCAGTAGCAATGGGACGCGCAAGTGAAAGAATCAGGGACTTCGGGCTGGGTGTCTGAAGACTGCCCCCAAGGATTTTTTGGTAGCAATTCTGTTGGAAAAGCCTTGAAATTGTATCGTCTAAATTGGGCTCTAGTTTTTCTCTACCTTTCTTTGCTGTTTCTCTTTGATTTTGGATCTAATACATTTCTCATGATTTCTAATGATTTGTCTTTTTGTGTGCAGTAACCTCTCTGTCCCCTACCCATTTCAGAGAGGACGTCTGCTGTGGGGCTGACTCAGAGGCTACATTTTCCTTACTAAACCCTTCTTTCCCTGGTCCTGATTTATTGCCCCCCAGCCTCCTCTTCATCTTCCGATTCCCCACCTGATAGGCCTCTCCTCTGCAGCATAACTTAAGAAAATTTCCTGTAGAATTAGAAGATATAGCCCATTATAACAGTTTATTTTTCCTTTTTCTATTTCTTCTTTAGAAATTCTCCCCATTTATTTTCTTTAAAATTACCCTAGCGATTGCTTTGTTCCTCTTCCCCGGAACATCCTTGTTTGCTTTATTTTTCTCTTATCAAAATACCTGAGCTGTCCTTCACGTTGAGCCCCTCTTTACAACAGGTATTACTTACAACGCTTGGACCCTCACTGGGCTGCTTTTCCAGGTGGCTTTTGGCAGCCATTCTGTCAAGGTTTGCTTTCAATGTGTGCTCAATACAGGCTCCTCGTTCTTCGTTGATTTTTTTTTCTTTCCTGGCTCTATTTTGACACATTTTCTTTTTTTCTGTATTACTACAGGGGAGGTTTGGGAAGTGACTAAAGAAAGATTTCAAGATGCAATTGGCAATAAGTTGGCTTTCCCTATTTTAGTAAGAAAATTGAGGGCAGCAAATTCTCTGAAACTGGGTAGGAAATGCCACTAAGGACTGTTTACATGCTTTCTTTCTTCTCCTTCTTCTTTTTTTTTTTTGTATTGCCAATACATTTACTTTGACATTTGAGGAATATGCGGACAAACTGACAATTGGGTATGTTAGTTTATACGTTCCCTTGTTCTCGCTACATTGAACGTATCTGAAAGAAGGGTTTGCTTAGCATTCATTAAAACAGATCCGAGGAGTTGCTGCCAGAAACGGCCATATTTGCTGTTGACTTCTTTGCCTGTCTGGGCTCATATAACTATCAGTGTGTTTTGAATAAAAGCCAGAATTTCTGTGACCTTGACTGTGCATTTGAGCAACTACTAAAACTGGATGCAAATCCTGGCCAGTGTGGCTCAGTTGTCATTCTGTGACATTCTGTAACCAAGAGGTTGTGGGTTCAATCCCCAGTCCAGGCACGTATGGGAGGCAATCAATTGATGCTTCTCTGTCGCACTGATGTTTCCCTCTCTCCTTTCCTCTCTCTCCAAAAGCAGTGAAAAAATGTCCTCAGGTGAGGATATATATATATATAATCTGTCAGATGTCTCACAAATGCATTTCCCAAAACAAAGGAAGAATTCTATTTGACTCGTCTATGTTCAAGCCATGTCTTACCTACAAGAACCTACAGATCAGAGATGACTTATACCAGCATCAATGTGCCAATTTACAGGGGAAAGGTGAAAACATTCATCGGTATTTCTAATACACGAATGTTAAAGATCAAATCACAGGATATTTTCACTTTTCATTCATGTCTTAAATAAAACCACTTCTTCTTGCATCCACAATATTTTTCTAGTCAAGAAGAGAGAGGGCTCAGCATCACAGGTTGAAACCACCGCAAGAATTCATGTACCTTCTTTATTCCTAGATATCTTAAAATTTCAGAAGAGCCCCAGTTTTTACCTTAACCAGTTGATTAGCTACTGCCTAGTGTTGGGGGGATCAATAAAGTACAGTTTTAGTTGGTGAGCGTTTGCCAGCTGTGGAGGTGGCTGGTTCAGTCTCGGAGCTAGCACTTTCCCAGTTGCCTTTGATGACAGTTTTCTGGCCAAGTGCACCGTTACTCAGCGGTATCTTAATTCTGGGAAGGGCGCCGGTTCGCGGGTACAGGGCTCCCCGAACTGGGAAGGCACAGTTGTGGGCTCTCACGGCCTAGTCTCTGTGTTCAGCGTGTACGTGAATTTGCAGTTACGCTCTCAGTAACCCTTCCATGGCACGTCGAAAAGCCCTCTGTGGATCATGGTTTGCCCTTTAGCCATTTTTGTGTTTTGTTTGAAAGAAAAATACTAACAACAATCATACAAAGATAAAAAATTTATTTTTGGAATTTAATGATCTTAGCCAAAGAACTAATAAGCTCATTAAAGGTAAAATTATAATGAAAATACCTCTCTGCCTATTCATTTCATACCACTCCCCAAACACATATATTTATGGGCTTTCCCCCCTTTCCCCTAAAACAAAATGACCATCCCAGCTCCCTAGTCAAGTAGAAACAAAACAGCAAAGGGAGATCTAAAAACATAGAGTGAGGCCCTGGCTGGTGTGGCTCAGTGGGTTGAGGGCCAGCCTGTAAACCAAGGAGTCACCCGTTTGATTCCCAGTCAGGGCACATGCCTGGGTTGTGGGCCAGGCTCCCAGTAGGGGACGCATGAGAGGCAACCACACATTGATGTTTCTCTCCTTCTCTTTCCCTCTCCCTTTCCCCCTCTTTAAAAATAAATAAAATCTTAAAAAAAAAAATTTAGAGTGAGATTCAACACAGCACAAGACAATCAGTAATTTAAAAACATACTTAGGTTTTACAAAACATTTAAAAATGTTTTGCTTCTAGATATTTATGGTCAGATTCATCTTGCTTAATTATATATTGTATACTTTGTGAAGCTTTGCATTTATGAAACAAACTTATTATTTACTATGTGTACAATTTTTTGAAAGCATTGCAACAAACATTTAGCTTTTAGTTTTTGTCGAAGTTCAGCAGAGCCTCTTGTTAATTTTTTTTTTTAAATTTTTGAGCCAACGTTACCATTTTGCAGCCATGCAGTACGATGCACAGGCACGGATAGGCATGGGTACAGACACGCAAACACGCAGACATGCAAACACGCAAACGCCCAGCCTTAGTGTTGTGGGAAGAGCGCTTTTTCACCAGCGGCCTATTTTTAGGTACGTTCTGGCCTGGACTGGACTGTTTCACTTTTTAAATTTAAGAGCACGATTTCATTTTAAATGTTTTTAAAAATATGTCTGAGCCTTCCTGGGCACGAGCCAGCAGTTTTGCTGAGCTCCTTGAGCTCCCCTCCCTGCTTTTTTCCTCAAGGGTCCAGAAGGACAAAGAGTAGATTCAATCTGTTACATAAAGGATGTACTTAGAGGAGACTGAAGCTACTCCTAGTTCCCAAGTGCTTCGCCATCCAGGTAACCATTTATCACAATTTGACAAGACACACTTTTAAAATCTGGGGTTCAGAAGGAAGGCAGAAATAGCTCAGGGCAGAGGAGAGGCAGGCGGGGAAGTATAGAACATGTTGCCCTGTGACATTTTCCTCCACACCCATGTCATAAATAAACACAACCGGAGAGCGCCTAAGACTCTCCACTCTCGCCTGGCTGAGGCCGAAGCCCGTCTGCCCAATGAGGGAGGTGGTGCCTGTGTTTGCCTGGTAGGGACTGGCTGGTAGTGTTCATGGCTACGGGCTTGCCCCCATGCCCCCCAGAAAATGACGTCGCAGACTTCGCCACAGCGATCACATAACTCGTCGCTTTAAGTTCAGATTGCACGGGGTCAGAGCAGTCGATTTCTAAACGTTGTACGTTATTGATGGGTAGTTTGCGCTCTTTGGTAACCATTTTAAACTCTGGCTGACCCCTGCTATTGCTTTTCTTTTTTATTGAGTTTATTGGGGTGACACTGGTTAATAAAATTATAAAGGTTTCAAGTGTACAGTTTCTACATACATCATCTGGGTACTGTATTGTCTGTTCACCACCCCAAGTCAAGTCTCCTTCCTTCACCCTTTACCCTCCCCCTCTACCTTCTTTTACCTCCCCCGCGCCCCCCCCCGCCCGCTTTCCCTCTGGTGGCTCCTGCTTTCTATCCAAATACGTCTTGAGGTTTCTCTCCTCGCAAAGCCCTCCTGAGATTTACCAGCAGTGTTTACAAAAGAGAAACTAATTTTGAAGGAAGGCAGGCCTCCTGGGAGAAAGGAGCATACTGTTCCGACATTTGAGGGTAAGTGCATGTCATTTTGGTAGTCTGCTATTTTGAAGGGTGACCTCACCAGGCGGGGTGTCATTTGTGGCACCTGCCCAGGTGCGGGGCTCCTACCAGTGTCTTCACCTCCAGCTACTCTAAAAACAAGGAAGGCTCTGACTCGGCACCGGTGCTGTGCACACTTAAAACGATTCACCAGAGCACGTATCGATTTTATATCTCTTTAGTGATAGAACAGTGGGGGCCATAGGATTTGGAGCGCAGAAACAATTTCAGGTGTTATTATTATCTGTCTAGTCCAAACCGGTACCTTTCAGGAAGCTGGGATCAATTGCTCCACTTTTGGGAAAGCGAAAACCCATTGTTTTACTTCCACATGTGATGTCATCACTTCCAACTGTCAGGCCGAGCGTTTGCCCACGCGTACTACCTGCGTCGATGGCCCTTTCACTCAGCCCACGTGCGCTGATGCCCTGTTGTGCATCAGGGCTGTGCTGGGCGCCGGACGGGCAGAGGGGAGTGAGGCGACTCTAGTTCTCACCGAGCTCAAAAGCTCGTGAGAGAATCGGAGCCATAGACCAAGCTTCAGGATTCCAGGTGGAATGTATGACTTTTAGTGCGCGCCCAGGTATGTTGAGAACACAGAAGTGTTCCTAACTCAGCATGGTGGGGGAGGGGCAGTGAGGGCAGCTTCCTAAGGGAGGGGCCTGATTGAGTCAAAGAGGGCAGGCCTCAGCATGTCGCCAACCAAAGTGGAGGGAAGGGCACGTGTGGGCGGGTGGCTTGACAGCAGAGGCCACCGAGCTCCGAAGAAGGTAAGCAGTGTGGCATTGTGGGCAGATAAAGTGAGGGACAGGGGCAGGCAAGAGAGGAAGCTGGAGGAGGCAGGGCTGGATCCTGGAGGCTTTGGGGCCATGTTAGTAACTCAGTTTTCTCCTGAGCCAAAGGGGAGCCATCAGAAGTGTTTGGCGGGGGAGTCACATGGTCCAAGCTGCATTTTTGGCAGATCAGTTGAGAGAAGTCAGAACTGAGGAGAGCAAGACAGCCCCGGAGAAGAGCCGAGACCCTGTAGCAGTCGGTGGGAGGTGCACCAGGTGGTGTTAGCAGCAGGGCAGGGAGACAGCCTGCAGAAGGAGAAGCCTCAGTCACCTGGATGTGATGGCTGGCTGGATATGAGGGGTGAAGGAGCGAGAGAGGCCTCCGTGTCCCCCAGCTAGGATTCTGGCTCTGGAGACTGGATGGATGGCAAGTGAGGCAGTACAGCAGGGTCTGTTCCGAGGGCAGAGGATGGCAGGGAGGCTTTCCCTCCATCTGCCACTGAGCTCTCTCTCTCTCTTACACACACACACACACACACACACACACACACACACACACACAACTTCCATCTCTGTCCTGCTCCCAGGGTGGAGTCTCATTGCCTTCATCTCAATTGCTTGTTTCATTGTGTCTTCCTCACTAGACTGTCAGCTCCTTGGGGACAGGGACTATGTTGGCCTTCATTATTCATTCTCACAGTTAGCAGGCTGCCCGGCGCATAGTAGGCATCGACACACATGTGTAAAGGGAATGAGTTCAGCTTCCAGATCACAGTGAAGTATTAGCATACATTTTCAGTTAGTTTTCTATAGTTTCTCTCTCTCTTTTTTTGAATGAGAATCCTGCTGAAGTTGCTTAATAAAGATCTAGGGCTGTACATACCAGTGCACCTGGGTTCCAGTCCCAGCCCTGGTTCATGACAGATCTCTGATGGTGGGCCAGGGACTGGCCCCTCTCCTGGGCGTCAGAGACAGCTAGGAGTTTGGACAGGTATGACTGCTGAGGTCCTGTCTAATCCTGATATGCACAAGAAAGAGAGACATTTTAGAGGACTGGTCAAAGGGAAAAATAGTAACACATGCAATACTTTGTTGGTCAGGAAAAAAACCCTCAGAAAAACAGAAACACTACACTCTGAGTGTACCTGCCATTGAACTTTCTACCGTTTTCCAACTTTTTGGATGTATCTGGACATCTAAATCGAGGGGAGATCTGCTCGAGAGTGGTGCTTCCTGAATGTCTCCCCGTGCCATCAGGCCTCCCGGTTGCAGGGGGTGATCAGGAAAAGAGGTAGGTGCGGCGTTCCTGGGGCGCCAGCGTGTGTGTTGCACGCTCTTTTGTGGCCAATGTCTCCCTGTCCCTCAGAAGCTCTGCATTGATTCTGCTTCTAAATGGTTTCCTCTTCTTGCAAAAAGCGTCATTGTGCTCCATAGAAAAGAATGTGAGCTCAGAGGCGGCTTTGTCCAAGCAAACTCTGAAGGCGCATTCCTTGACCTTGTGGGACGCCCGGCAGGCAGTAGCCCCTTTCCTCACGGGCGCGAGGGTTCAACCCCAGCAGGAAACTCTGACATATTTTTTCGTAGTTCCATTTATTGTGACTTCCTGGGGCTGTTTCACTGCTGAAAATATGACTAGAAAAGAAAGTAGGCATTTCTCTCGCTGGTCTTACACAAGCTTAAGAAACCCATGTGTTTCACATGATCCCACAATGACCTTCCAGAAACAGTAGTGTGTGCGGTGATGTGAGCAGGTGAAGCTTCTGTGAACTGAAACGCCTAGGCGAGATGGTCAGCTAAAGGAGTTTGTTGTGCTCCCTTTACTGTGGAAAGTAGGAGTTACAGGGCAGTCTCCTAACTGACCTATTGCTAATCCTGTATGTCACTGCACGAGAATAGCTGCTTTTCCTTGCCCTGACTCTGACCCAGGGCATCGCCCTTTCTCCACCAGGATTATGGTTATGACTTTCTAATTGGCCCCTTATCCGCCCCCCCTGCCCCCACCCCCACCCCCACCATTCCCATCCCAGCAGCCTGCGCGATCCTTGGAGTCTGAAGTCCCTAGCATTGCACTCACCTCTTTGCTGTGCAGGGCTGGCTCCTCTCCTGGGATCTCTGTGCTGCTCGGTCACCCCACCTGGGACCACCTGCCAGACACCACGTGGCAGCGCCCTTCTCTCCTTCAGTTTTGTCGGCCCTCACCTGCTCAGTGAGGCCGACCACGACCACCCAATTTAAAACCTCACTGTTCAGCCCCACTCTGCACACCGCTTTCCCTTCTCTATTTTCAGCACAGACCACCTCCTGACGTACTGCATTTATTTATCTGTTTATTGCTTATTGATTACGTGTATGGTCTGCATCACTATAATGTAAGCTAAATGAAGTCAGAATATTTTTTTCCTGTTTTGTTAGTTGCCATATCTCCAGTGCCCTGCACACAGTAAGGGCTCTAAATACTTGTGGAAGGAAGGAAGGAAGGATGGATTTGATGACGGAATGAGTAAGTGACTTAACTGGGTGTTTTTCATGTGTAATCTAAACGGAGTCAAATGTCTATTCTCCATGTAGTTTCAACCTATATGGCAAGGGCAAAGTCTGTCAGTGTATATAACTTTAAGAGTTGTAACTAGCTAACAAGGACATCCCTCCCAACATGGAGCATTGGGAGGGTGAGGCCAACATTTGGGGAGGCGTAGGAGAGGGTAGTAGAAAGTGAGGTCGGACTTCAGGCTCTCAGCACCGGTCCCCAGAAACAGTGCACGCTGATGCCTGGGGCTGTTGTCGGGATTACAAACGCCCACTTTGGGGATTTCTGCGTCAATGCAACGATCACAAGCTTGATGCCATTCTTTGGAGCCGTCCTGGAGGTTGCCTCAGCTGTCCCAATGACTTAGCACGGGTCCCTGACTGAGAAAGCAAACAAGCCCGCTGATTTTGGGCTGGAGACCTCCAGCCTCGCCCCTGCCCAGGGGCTCCCTTGGAGACTGGAGCATCGAAGCTCTGTAACCCTGCTGCTCTTAGGAACAGAAACCAGGGAAGGCTCTCTCCCCTTGCCAGAGTAGAGCAGTGCACCCCTCACCCCCGGCCACATTACACCACCAGCATTTGTACAGTGTCTTGCACACATATCATTGCCTCACAGTCACCGGTGAAAGAGATAAGGCACGTAATCTCTCTCAGTCCCAGCGTCCAAATAACTCGCCTGCGGCTCTGCGGTAAACACTGCAGCCGAGTGCTCTTTTTACCACACACGGCCTTCATGCGTTCACACAACGGATGCTCCACAGCTGCTCCTATGCCAGGCACTGTTTCAGGCCCCGGGAAGAGTGCGGCGCCTCTGTCCTCAGGGAGCATACATTCTAGTGCAGGCAAAAGTACAAAGCAATAAGCAAAAGGCCAGTACATGGGAGACATGCCCAGAAGAGATCCCTACTATCCAGGGAAATGGAGCAGAGCGAGGGGGTGGATGCTGGGGACTGCTCTTTGACATCGGGACATCAGGTGAGGCCTCCTTGCGCAGGTCCCATTGGGCAGAGACCAGCAAGCCTTGCAGGTATCTGGAGAGTGTTGCAAGAGAGGCAGCAGCAAGGCAAAGGCCCTGGGGCAGGACCCTGTTGGGCCACTGGGAGCATGGCAAGGAGGCCAGAGTGGCCGGAGGTCTGAGATAAGGTTGTGGTGGTGGGGAGGTGTGGGAGAGGGGATCAGAGAGAGTGGCTGAGGGCTGGGGCCCGACTGGCTTTCTAGGCTCTTGTAGGTCTTTGGTGGTGACTCCGTGTGAGCTGGGAGTGTGTTGAGGAGAGGAGGGGCCATTCTGCTGCTGTGCTGAGTAGACTGGAGGGAGACCAGGCAGTCCGGAGAGCATGTCCTGTGGCAGGTCCAACTGGGCGGTGGTGGCTGCTGAGACTGGACCAGAGTGGAGGTGTGCAGTGGTTCCATTCTGGACACATCTTGCAGGTCAAACTGGTCATTTTGCCAAGAGATTAGAAGTGGGGTTTCGGGTCATCCATGATTCTACCTAACTGCAGGGGCTGGGGAAGGCCGAGAAACAAAAGGAGTGCTCAGGGAGTGCCCTCCTACGCCTCGGATTCCTGCCCCTGGCTGTGGGGCTGGCCTGAAGAACGCAGAGGAAGGGTTTTTTTCCACATGCGCTTTCAGGTATTTGAACGTGGTGATCGCATTTCATGCCCCCACATCGACCTGCCCCCATCTGCACACTCCCTGTGCCCTCATGTCTTCTGGTTTTCAGGAAAACAAAACCCTCTGCTTTTTGATCATTCTTTCTTGACTTTGTTACTCACCCTCTTGCTATCTGGTGGCCCCTTTCTGGATGCACTGTCACCTATTGACGTCACTTATTCATACCGCACATGCCTGTGATTTACGCAGAGATGTTTATGATATTTATTTGCCATTCCATTCACTTTTGGTCTTGTGGTCTTGTCTTCCATCTGTGATGTCCCTTAGCACAGCATGTCCCTGCCAGCCAGCCCCCGGCATGGCTCCTGGCTGCCTAGGTGGCCGAATGGATTTGCCCACCGATGTTGCCATTGACTCAGGTCCACAATGCCGACCAAGTCGAGAGGCAGTGTCCTAGAGCCACGACCAGCCCACGATTCATTGGGACGCTACAGCTGTTTACGATAAGATTTGCGCAAGCCGCACCCTCCTGCCCAGTCTCCGCGCTCAGTGCTAGTCCCGCTGCTATGGGTTATCCCCGTGGGGTGGATGAGCCAGCGGGGCTGTGAAAGAACACACAGCCCAGGAAAGTGATGTCACTGGCCTGACAGTGAGCATGGAAAACTTCAGGTCTCTGCTGACTTCAAATAGGGAGGAGAAGGGACTGTTGATAGCCCTATTCTCCAGCTTCTTTTTTCTAGGTAGGAAAATTGGCCCTCAATCTTACAATCTCTGAACAAAGATTTCTTTCTTTGCCACCTCCCCCACCCCCACTCAGGGCGCTCCATTGTCTCAAGGATACAGATAGTGACAGTGGACCTGAGGGGGTCTACTCTTCAGCCAAGAAAATTAGCTGTGGTGACATTTAAAAAAAAATTTATTTTTCTTTAATTGATTCTAGAGAGAGGGAAAGGGAGGGAGAAAAAGAGGGACAGACTCATCGATGTGAGAGAGAAACATTGATCAGTTGCCTCTCACACATGCCCCAACCAGGGTCCAAAGCCGAAACCCAGGCATGTGCCCTGACCCGGGAATCGAACCGGCAACCTTTCTATTCATGGATGACACCCAACCAACTGAGCCACACTAGCCAGGGTCGTGGTGACATTTGAGAAGGTGGTCAGGGCAACATAAAGTTGACTTTATCACCCATTAACCTATGCTCTGTGTTCAAAAACCTATTTAAAATGATAAGTAGAAATCCCTGCATCTTCTAGCCCTGCAGTGCTATGTCACAAACCTGTGTGATAACTAGCCATGACACATGATAGCTGGTCATAAAAGTGACACATAGAAAGTACATGTGAATGCCAGGCTTACCTGTGATCGCTGGCCATACCAGTATACTAAATCCTTGTCTGTCCCCACAAACAGGGCTTGTTGTAACAGTCCAGATTCAAACCTTTATGTGGACACTTAAGTACATTAAAGCTTAAGCTGAAATGTACCTTTTAAAACCTACCTGCCTGTTTCCAGAAGCACTCCCAGCTACCACCACCTCTGACTTCCTTGCCCGGCATGCCTGGAGGCAGGGCTCCGCTGTCCCAGCATGCGGGTACCAGGGTGCCTCTCCTGAAACCAGCAGAGACTCACGTCAAACTGCCCCTCATCGCACGCACGCACGATCAGCCCCTCTTAAAAACCCGGCAGCTCTCCGTGCTACCCGAAAGGCATTTTCAGACGTTATTTCTAAAACATGTTTTTGTTCCAAGTAATGTGAGTAGGCTTCGCAGTTACCTAATTCCCATCTGCGTCTGAAATATCAAAGGTTGGCCCTCAGAGACGGCTGTGTGTGGAAGACAGGGAGCTCTTGTCTCTAAGCTCGGCTGCGTCGATTTTACGACTGCAGGACTGGAAGACGGCCAGCCGACTGCATTAACCTTCTTTTCAATCTTTCCTAAGGATTCTCTCATTTCTGGGATGCCAATGAGACGTCAAGAGTTCATGCCTTTTCCGTTGTCCACGGGGGAAGCTTCCTGTTTTCAGTAGAATTAGCTGCCTCGGTCAGGGGTTTCAAAGAGGGAAAGTCAAGTTTTTAACCCAAGCATAGGGTCTCCGTTTCACCGGGCATCACAGTCAAGTTCAACACCCCCCTGGGGTCTGATATGAAGCCCAGAAACCAGGAAGTTCGGATACACAACTACTGTTTGGGGCTCAGCCCCGGACTGTTTGGTCTTTACTGGGGCTTGGTGTTTAGCTCATTTCTCTGGACTGAAACAGGTTGGAATCCTATTAACTATAGCTTTGCGTCTCCATTCCCACTGCCAACCCCTCTCTGCAGCCTCAGGCCCCAGGACTCCGCCCCTCCATCCACCCAGTTCTGAGGATGGACTCCCTGGCTTTACAACGCCTGCTCTCATCACTCCGAACGTTGCATGGACAACTCAGATACGCTTATGATACGGTTTAAACCAATCTGAGTGAAGGAGCATCGTTTTAAGTACCAGAACTGAAATTCGCTCTGAAATGAATAGTAAACTTTTGCATACAAATCACAGTACATACAAATGATAACAATTACGTAAGGACAGTGGCTCCTACACAGAGTCATAGCACAGTGACAGGCCTGGATTTCAGCTCGTGTGGAGGTTTGGACCACCCACTGCAAATCTACACATCTTTAGTTCTCTAATCCTTACCTGAGGGTGTGTTTATTGATTTTGGCGGGGGGGGGGGGGGGGGGGGGGGGAAACATTGATCTGTTGCTCCCCCTATACCACAGGTGGTAAACACAAGGCCCTCTACCTTGTTTTATCTGGACTGGCACCTTGTTTCCACCTGGCAGCGGCCCCAAGCTCCTTGCCCCTAGTCAAGGAGCAGTTACATAGATACAGTCCTACAACTACATTCAGCCCTTTAAAGGCAACCTTGAAGCTGATGTGGCCCCCAGTGAAAATGAGTTTGACACCCCTGCTACAACACCCCAACCAGGGATGAAACCCACAACCTCGGCATATTGGGATGATGCTCTAAACAACTGAGCTACCCAGCCAGGGCCAGGTCTGAAGTTGCGTTGAGTCATCTGAATCAGTGTGTATAGCCAGAACAGAGTCCCATGCCAATGTGGAGGGAGTCATTTGCCTTCTTGCCCAGTAACCGACTCCTTTTCTGCCTTAGGAATCTCCACGCGGTGTCCCACTACAAAAGCTGAAAATTCCAAACCACCAGCCTGGAGGCTGTATCCTCCACTCCATTCACCACATACCTCCACCCCGACCTTGCCTGCCAGCGTTAGAATCACGAGGCCGCTGGAGGTTTCCCTACAGGGCTGGCGCTGGGCTGGGGAGGGCAGTGTGGGCTGGTGGGAGGGGCCTGCAGGCCTCGGGTAGTGGCCGCAGGAGGCTCGGCCTGGCCTTCTGCACATGCTCTGTTCTCAGCTGTGAAGCCATGAGCCTGGTTCTCCAGCCCCCTGGCCATGCGCGAGCCACGCAATATTCTGAATATAAAATCATGTATTGACAAAGAACAGGTACTCATGAGACTGCACACACTGAGTGGTGACTTCTACATTACCCGTTCTCTGTGCCTTAATTTTCACGGAGTGGATGGCTACATATCCAGAAACACACCCTGGAGGCGGTTCATGCCTGTCTGTCACTGCTGCCCCGGAAGAACCTCACCGCCCTGACTCCCTACAGTACGCTTTAGATCTCCTGTGTTTTGACCTTTAAGAAGGAGGAATCGTGTCGCACGTCCCTTCCGGTGCTGCTGTGCACGCCCCCCGCGTCCTGCGTCGCTACCCGGGTTGGTTCTGAGCGCAGTGCGGTCTGTGTCTGCGGCAGGGACTGGCGCACTTTGGTTCCTGAGTCCCCTCCGCTCTGCAGGGACGTGGCGCGGGCCGCGCGTGGCTCTCAGGGATAGCGCTGCTGTCCGCGTTCTGACACGCATCTTTTGGGGACCATGTTTAAAGAAAAGTAAGTTCCTTTTCTACTTAAATCAGTTGGAATTATCTCTCGTTGTTACCTCTCTGGCCATGTCCAAGCGGAAAGCTGAAACGCTTTGAACGGTGAAGGTGGAATAGCATGGTGACGTTAGATGTGATCATTCCTAGTACGATGGCGTTTCTAAAGTGTTATCTAGTCTTCTGCTTACACTGATTATTTTAAAGATTGTTTTGCTTTGTTCATCTTACAAAGGTATTGGGTCAAAAGCAATACATTTATTTCTACCTCGATCCAACAATGCCCGTTTTTAACTGGATAAAAGAAGTTACCAGCCGCAGTGTCCCTTCACCCCCATCTCTACCTGGGAAAGGTGCGGCTTCCTGGTACAGCGCGCTTCGGGTCGACCCCCAGTTCTAAATCTTTGAGGATCGGGTCTAAATCTGTAAGGATCCGGTCTGAGCCTTAAAAATAATTTCATTTCTTTCAGAACTTAACACAGTGTCTTATTGATATGAGTAATTAAACCGATATTTGCATCGTGGAGAAAAACAGATATAGGCTTATGAGAAGACTTTTGAAAGGAGGCGCAGATGGGCCCGCACTTCCATTTCCTTAAGCTCGGTTCGCGGGCCCTGCGCCAGAAGAATGACCGGAGCGGACTGGTTCAGCGAGTCACGAGGTCGGCTTTTGTTGGTGCTGATGGGAATCACTGAAATGGAAGATTAACACAGATTCTTTTAAGGGCTTGGTGCTGTTCTGAGTCATACATAGTCACATGGTTAATAATGCAGCGATTTTTTAATGCATGATTTTTGCCATGCGGCCCAGTCACATCTGAGTTTTGTCTTAACATGGGTAAGGTCCAGCCTTAGCAGAGGTCTGCAAGGGGCAGCCACGTTTTATCACATTTTGTCAGGTGGATGAGAATGGTGTTGATAGTTACCTCTCGGTGTGTTCCATAGGGGACAGAATTTTGGAATCAATATACAAGGGTTCAAATTCTGGGTCCACCTCTTACTGTCTCTGTGACCCTGAGTGACATAGAGACAAAGGTAATGTCCCCAAGTCTCAGTTCCTACAAAGGAAAATGGATTAATGACATTTTTCAGGATATCTGTAAGGCTTAGATGAAATAATGTATATAAAATGCCTATACAGGGTGGGGCAGAAGTAGGTTTATTGTTGTGAGTACATGGAACGGAGTTGATTCTTGTGTTATTATTCATTGACTATTGTTTTACAATAAACCGTAACCCTACTTTTTGTCCTATCTCCCCTGTAAAGTGTTTAGCAGAAAGCACCTAGGAAACATTCATTCCAGCTGTGGATCCAGCTGGGCGTATTTCTGTCCTTCATCCATCTTCTCTCTCCACTTCGGACATGACACGCAAACCCTATAGGTCCCTCCGCTGAGCAGCAACTTAAGTCATTTTACTTGTCTCTATTGGGCAGGGCAGACCTTTGAATGTCATCAGGCACCTCTCAGGGAAACTGCCCACTTGGGGTCCCTGCCTGCTCGATGGGCACGTTTGGTGCCACACCATCCTACCCTGCCGTCTTCCAAAGTGAGTCCATCGGTGGTGAGTGACGTAGTGTGTTGAGAGTCGGGTTGGACCGCGACAGTGATCTTTGTGGGGAATGTGAATTGGTGAGCGCTGGGGCAGCAGCTGGAAGGAAGTCGCGCATGAGAGTCGGCGCCATGACATCTGAGAGCACAGGAGAGGACAGGTCGTGCTCAGGAGAGGAAGCTGGCCAGCAGGAACCATTGTGGGGGGTGGGGCGAGGAGAGGCAAGGCCCGCGAGAGGCCGTGTGTCAGTCCTGAGACCTGCCTTGTACATCAGGTTCCATGTGCATTTCTCTGTGACTTCGTGACAAGCCTCCCCACCCCCTTCCCCTGAGTTGGTCAGAGCATGCTCTGTTCCTTGCAGCCAAAATAGCTAGAGTAGGAAACTGTCTCCACCAGGTGTACAGAAAGCAGATAATCCTCCAGTGCGAACTGGGAGTGACTCATGCCAAAGTCTCCCGGGAAGGATAATTGAGGACACTGTAGCATGAAAAATGAGATGGTATTTAAAGGTTAGGCTTAAAACTGTGATCTTTATAGAATTAGATATAATTTGGAACAATGAATAGGGAATTGAAGTGCCAACATCCCCCCTGCAATCACCACTGATTCCTGATCAATGATCTTCCGTCAGTCATTCCTCCACTTCTCCACTTGCCAGCCTGTGTGATCACAGGGCGTCAGGAACCTGGGCTGAAGATCTGCCTGAGAGAGTGAAGCCTGGTGATTGGACGTGGCGCTGAGTGTCATGCAGTTGTTTGCTGGGGAAGTCTGTGTCAAGCCTAGATACTGGGGACGAAGTGAAAGTGTCAGCACCAAACCCAACACGAGTACTCTTGGCCCATATGTTTGTCAACAGCCCGAGTGTGTCAAACTTGATGAAATGCAATGAGCAGCCCCTGCCAAACGTGAAACCCAGCAGCTGTGAGTTCTCCTCCTGTGAACTCTAGAAGCCACCAAAGCAATTGAGCTGATGGCATTGAGTGTCACTTTGTGCTGAGACAGAGAGACTGGCCTGGGTCCTCTCATGGGCACGTTGCCTTTGTCCAGCTCATGGGGACACACATAATGACTAGAGAGGGCATGTAGGGCATTTTAGGAGAACTGGGCAGGTGGCAGTCAACGTTGACACATTCTTGGGTCCACTCAGAAGTCTAAGTGCTTTGACCTATTTTTTCTGATTTATTTAACTAGTCTTAGCTAGACATGTTTATTTGCACCTGCTATGCAAAATCTAGTAGAGAATTTTCCATTACTATTTGTGACTTTTTAAAAAATTGTATTGATTGATTTTAGAAGAGAGAGGAAGGAGGGGGAGAGAAACATCAGTTTGTTGTTCCACTTATTGATGCATTCATTGGCTGCTTCTTGTTTTTTATTATATTTTATTGATTATGCTATTACAGTTGTCCCACTTTTCCTTCTTTGCCCCCTTCCCCCCACTCCCTCAGGAAATCCCCACACCATTGTTCATGTCCATGGGTCATGCATGTAAGTTGTTTGGCTGCTCCATTTCCTATACTGTACTTTACATCCCCAGGGCTATTCTCTAACTACCTATTTGTACTTCTTAATTCCATCACCTCTTCACCAGTTTCCTCAAACTCCCTCCCATCTGGCAACTATCAAAACGCTCTCCATATCCATGATTCTCTCTCTTTTCTTGTTTGCTTAGTTTGTTTTTTAGATTCATTTGTTGATAGATATGTATTTATTGTCATTTTATTATTCATAGTTTTGATCTTCTTTTTCTTAAATAAGTCCCTTTAACATTTCGTATAATAATGGTTTTGTGATGATGAACTCATTTAGTTTTTTGTCTGGGAAGCTCTTTATCTGCCCTTCAATTCTAAATGATAGCTTTGCTGGGTAGTGCAATCTGGGTATAGGTCCCTGCTTTTCATGACTTTGAATATTTCTTGCCAATCCTTTCTGGCCTGCAAAGTTTCTTTTGAGAAATCAGCTGACAATCCTATGGAAACTCCCCTGGAGGTAACTAACTCCTTTTCTCTTGCTGCTTTTAAGATTTTTTCCTTATCTTTAATCTTTGGCATTTAAATTATGATGTGTTTTGGAGTGGGCCTCTTTGCATCCATCTTGTTTGGGACTCTCTATGCTTCCTGGACTTGCATGTCTATTTCCTTCACCAAATTAGGGAGTTTTCTTTCATTATTTTTCAAATAGATTTCCAATTTCTTGCTCTGTCTCTTCCCCCTCTGGCACCCCTCTGATGTGAATGTTGGAACTCTTGAAGTTGTCCCAGAGGCTACTTACACTACCATCATTTTTTTTTTTGGGGGATTCTTTTTTGTTCTTGTTGTTCTGATTGGTTGTTTTTTGCTTCCTTATGTTCCAAATCATTGATTTCATTCTCGGCTTTATCCATTCTACTGTTGTTTCCCTGTAAATTGTTCTTCATTTCAATTAGTGTATCTTTCGTTTTTGTCTGGATCTGTTTTATGCTGTTGAGGTCCTCACTAAGTAACCCTTTTAACCATTGTTTTGAACTCTGCATCTGATAGATTGCCTGTCTCCATTTTGTTTAGTTCCTTTTCCTGGTGTTTTGACCTGTTCTTTCAGTTGGGCCATGTTTCTTTGCCTCCTCATTTTGGCATCTTCCCTGTGCTTGTTTCTATGTATTAAGTCGAGCCGCTAAGACTTCCTATCTTGGTAGTGTGGCAGAATGTAGTAGGTGTCCTGTAGGATCCAGTGGCACAGCCTTGTCTGTCATCCAAGCTGGGTACTTGAGTAGTGCCCTTTAAGTGGGCTGAGTAAACCTCCTCTTGTAGTTTAGCCTTGGTTGCTGTTGGCAGGTCAATGGGAGGGATTTACCCAGGTCAGTCAGCTTCAAGGACTGGCTGTGACCACTGACCACCAACCTCCGCCCGCCATGGAGGATCAGCTGTGCAGGGGCAGGGTGGTGGTGCTCCGATGTGGTCTGTAGCTGCCCACTGGGTGTGCAGGCTTTCGGGCTTCCCATGTGGTACAGGCCAAGGTCATGCCCAACCTGTGTTCTTCCCAGGACGACACTGCATGAGCTATAAAGCAATCCAATCTGAGATGGCTGCTACTTGTGCTGGGCTTGGAGATTCCCAGGTGAAGCCAACCTGTGAATCTAGGCTGACTGCTGCTAGTGCCAGGCCTGAGGCCACTTAGCAAGAGGTATGGTGGCTGGGTGCTCACTGAAGCTGGCTGTTGTGTTTGAGAGGATTTAGGAAGTTGTGAAGCATGAGCCAAGACCTGCCATTCATGTGAAAAAGTCACAGTTAACAGTTTGGGTGGGCCTGTAGCTTGGGTGGGACGGAGTCTCAGGTGACCTCTAGGGCAGGGAACACAGTGTTAACCAGGTTGATGGAGTCTCTGCTGGCTCTCTCTGTGGCTCTGCAGGGAGAGGGCTCAGAAAAGGGACAATGGCCTCTGCCTGCCTTTCCGTCTGGGAGAAAGCTGTCCCCCAGCTCCCTCGTTTATGGCAGATACTACAGTCCCTCCTTGTGTGCCACTGGTGGGCTGTGTCTTGTATGTGCCCTGACCAGGGATCAAACCCACAACCTTGTTGTATCCGGATGACACCCTAACCAACTCAGCCGCCCAGCTATGGCCATGACATTCTTCTTGACTTTGCGTTTCTTCCATTATGAAGGACAGAGATTTTGTCTTTTCCATTTGTGAATCCCCAGCATTGAGGGTGGGGAAGAAGGGGGGGCTGTGACGGTCCCATGAAAAGAGCTGGAAATACTGTGATTGACTTCAGAGGTTTCATCCTTTTGAGCTGGTTTCCCGTAACTGAAGTAAAGAGCGTCGGGAAGTTGCATGGACTTGCAGCCTGAGTTCACCTGCTGGCTCTGATGTCTATTAGCCGAATCTTGCCGAGGGAAGCTGGCCTCTGCTCCTCAGCCCTAACCTGTGCAATGGGAACGATGCAACTGCCCCAACAAGCTGCTTCTGAGGCTTAAAGGGTAGAGTACGTCTAAGATTCCGGGTACAGTGGTCCTCGTGGTCATCATTACTGGCATTCAAAGAGTTAAATGGTTGAGAGTGAGGTCTTTAGAATCAGACCTTGGCTCTAGCCTCCATGCTACCATTGTTCTGCTGTGTGATACATGTGAGTCATATGGCACCCTGCCTAGTACGCAGCGAGTGATTGATAAGTTGTCATTATTATTATCATCATTACTATTATCAAGAACAAAAGGCAGTTACCATTATTGTTGTTATTAATATTAAATTACTTCTCTAGAAAGACATACAAAACAAAGACATTCAAATCTACTTAGAAAGAAGAAAAATAAACTCTAGAGGAGCCATAGGGTGAATAGAGATGAGAAAATTTCTGTTATTGAACACCAAATTTAGCTTTGGGTTTCCTGGCAACCAGGGCAAGAAAAAGAAACACAACAGTTTACATAATTATCAGTTCTAATTAACTGCCTGGAGCTGTGCTGCCTGACAGGGGAGTCAGTGGGCCCACGTGGCTGGTACCGGGTCGTAAAAGTGGCTTCATCCGACTGACAGGGACTCTGAGAGGAAGATCACTGGACTCTGAAGACTTAGCAAGAGAAAGGAAAATATCTCACTAATAAAGTTTTATGCTGATTACATGTTGAAATTATGCTATTTTGGTTATTTGGACTAAATAAAAAAATTATTTTCATTCACAAAGGTTTACTTCTGATAAAGGTGCCTAGACATGAACACCTGTGTTTGTCAGGACTGCGGGCCTGATAGGACTGAGGACTGTGGTCCCATGAGGATCATTTATTCTAATAAACTCATAAATTGTGCTTCCGACTACACATCTGTTCCGCGCTTTTCGTTTTTGTTTGCTTTTAATCAATTTATTTAAATACAAAAAGTTCAACTACTTCTACCACTGCCTGCCCATAATCTCACTGAAATAAATTCCACCTGTTTCTTTTTACCTTTTTAGTGTGGCTCCTAGGAAATTAAAAATTTTATTTAATTTTTTTCGTATATTTTATTGACTATGCTATTACAGTTGTCCCATTTCCCCCCCTTTATTCCCCTCCACACCGTCTCCCACCTGCTTCCCTCGCCCCCCCTTTAGTTCATGTCCATGGTCGTACATACAAGTTCTTTGGCTTCTCCATTTCCCATACTATTCTTAACCTCCCCCTGCCTATTTTCTACCTACCATTTATGCTACTTATTCCCTGTACCTTTTCCCCCTCTGTTCCCTTCCCACTCTCCCGCTGATAACCCTCCCTGTCATCTCCATTTCTGTGATTCCGTTCCTGTTCTAGTTATTTCCTTAGTTTGTTTTTGTTTTTGTATTTTTTTTTTAGGTTCGGTTGTTAATAGTTGTGAGTTGTTGTCATTTTACTGTTCATATTTTTTATCTTCTTTTTTTTAGATAAGTCCCTTTAACATTTCATATAATAAGGGGTTGGTGATGATGAACTCCTTGAACTTGACCTTATCTGGGAAGCACTTTATCTGCCCTTCCATTCTAAATGACAACTTTGCTGGATAGAATAATCTTGGATGTAGGTCCTTGCCTTTCACAACTTCGAATACTTCTTTCCAGTCCCTTCTTGCCTACAAGGTTTCTTTTGAGAAATCAGCTGATAGTCTAATGGGAACTCCTTTGTAGGTAACTGTCTCCTTTTCTCTTGCTGCTTTTAAGATTCTCTCCTTATCTTTAATGTTGGGTAATGTAATTATGATGTGCCTTGGTGTGTTCCTCCTTGGGTCCAACTTCTTTGGGACTCTCTGAGCTTCCTGGAAGTCTATTTCCAATGCCAGATTGGGGAAGTTCTTTTTCATTATTTATTCAAATAAGTTTTCAATTTCTTGCTCTTCCTCTTCTCCTTCGGGCACCCCTATGATTCGAATGTTGGAACTTTTAAAGTTGTCCTAGAGGTTCCTAAGCCTCTCCTCATTTTTTTGAATTCTTGTTTCTTCATTCTGTTCTAATTGAATGTTTCTTTCTTCCTTCTGCTCCAAACAGTTGATTTGAGCCCCAGTTTCCTTCCTTTCATTGTTGATTTTGTGTGTATTTTCCTTTATTTGACTTTTCATAGGCTTCACTTTTTTGTCTAATTTGCAACCATACTCAACCAGTTCTGTGAGCATCCTGGTTACCAGTGTTTTGAACTGTGCATCTGATAGGTTGGCTATCTCTTTGTCACTTAGTTGTACTTTTTCTGGAGCTTTGATCTGTTCTTTCATTTGGGCCTTTTTTTTGGTCTCGTCACGCCAGTTACGTAGTGAGAGGCGGAGCCGTATGTGTTCACCAGGGCAGGGCAACCCCGCATCCCTGCGTTGTGATGCTGTCTGTGAGGGAGGGGTCAGAGGGAGAACAGTGCCACTTGCTCCGCTCTGTGCTGGCTTTCAGTCACTTTCTCCACTACCTACAAGCAAATTGGGCCCTTCTGGTGCTGATTCCCAGGTGGGTGAGCTTGTGTATGTTCTGGGATCCTGTGGGTCTCTCCAACGAACTCTTCCTATGAGGCTGACAGTTTCTCCCACTGCCGCCTCAACCCCCACAGGTGTTTTCAGTCAGAAGTTTGGAGGCTTTATTTCCCTGCTTGGACCGTGGGTTGCATGGCCTTCCTTGCTCCCCAGAGGTCCCTCCCGGTCTATCTGCACCCAAACATGGGACTGCCTGCTCCGCCTGACGCTGCTTTGCTGCGAGTCCTCTCCGTCCAGCTGCCCGTCTCCGCCCCTCTTACAGGTCTGGGTGTTTCTTCTTTTAACTCCTTGGTTGTTGGACTTCCATACAGTTCGATTTTCTGTCAGTTCTGGTTGTTTTTTGTTTGTAAATTTGTTGTTGTCCTTCTTTTGGTTGTGCGAGGAGGCACAGTGTGTCTACCTATGCCTCCTTGGCTGGAAGTCGGAAATTAAAAATTTTATGTGTCCCTCACATTTGTGACTAACATCATATCTCTTTCACTATTGTAAGTGGAACTTATTTATATTTTTATATTAGCATAAATGTAATCACATAGTATGTCATTATACAATTATAATATCAACATATAATAATAAATAATAAATATGTCGCATTAACATTTTAAAAATATTATATACAATCAATGATAAAATAGTAATATAATTTAGAAGAATGTTATATGTTAATGTATCATTATGTACTTTGTAGTATTTATAAAAGAGACTTTTGATAACCAGGTAGGTAGCAGCTCCCCGACAACTGTAAGGAAAATTTGATGGGTGCCCTGATGAGGAGGAGAGGTGATGACCGCCGTGGCAGCTGCCGTTTATTGAATGCTTGCTTTTGTGCTGGCACAGTCCTATGTTCTTTCCAGGTATCAGTCATTCAAAACTTCGTAAGTGGCCTGGTTGTTCTAACATGATACCAGAACCGTTAGGAACTGGCATAAGGTGTAAACACATGTCTTCTCTTTTTTCTGCTTGTTTGGTACCATTCACGGCAGTGAGCCAGGTGATGGGCAGCAAACAGAGCTTGGAAACTAGGTGTCTGAATGAATGAATGAATGAATGAACGAAGGAATGAATGGTGTCTCTCCTCTCCTCTCTAAATAGTGTCACTTAGTGTGTCTGGGAGATGAACTTCTTTTAAACCTTGATAACAGCAGGCATTGAAAGGTCTGTGAGATACAGAAGAAAATCGCGTTGTGGTTTGAGGTCTGCAGGAGGAACTTGGCCGGAGAGTTGAAGGGTCTGCCGCTGGAGTCCCTCAGGCTCCCGCATGCTGTTGCCTGAGTCGACTGTGTCAAGGTAAACTGAGTCACAACAACTACAGCATTAGCTATTTCCTGTGCAAAAGGCATCTCTAAATTTTTAGAAATGCTTGTGTATTTTGAAGAAACTTATTACAGCTTGTTCTGAATCTGAGTACATTGGAAAAAACCCTCAATATTGCAAAGATGAAATGGTTTTTACAGGAGGTAGAAGGGTAAAAGAGAGTAAATGAATCTTATTTCATATCCCCAACCCTATATACCTTCTCTGAGAGCAGAAAAAAGAAAC
Source organism: Macrotus californicus (assembly GCA_007922815.1). Classification (NCBI taxonomy): domain Eukaryota; kingdom Metazoa; phylum Chordata; class Mammalia; order Chiroptera; family Phyllostomidae; genus Macrotus; species Macrotus californicus. The sequence continues at coordinate 69,563 of VMDR010003585.1, forward strand.
TGTGGAATTTAGGAACATAAGTTTTAAAGTTGAACTGCAAGTCACAAATATAAAGATGTACATGCAGCCCTGAGGGCTGTGGTTCAGTGGATTGAGTGCTGGCCTGAGAATCTAAAGGTCACCAGTTCGATTCCCAGTCAGGGCACATGCCTGGGTTGTGGGCCAGGCCCCCAGTTGGGGGCGTGCGGGAGGCAACTGATCGATGTATCTCTCACACATAGTATTTCTCTCCCTCTCTTTCTCCCTCCCTTCCCTTCTTTCTAAAAACAAATAAATAAAATCTTTAAAAAAAAAGATGTATCTGGAGAGAGAGAAAACCTAGAAATCATGTGAGTGTCACAGAGATGATGGTCAGTTTGAAAAGTAGTTCTGATGAGCAAAGAATGTGGTGGCTGGTGTTATTTTTCCCGAGCAGAGGAGAGGAAGTTCGTAGTGGCTGAGAACCGATGGCTGTCACTGGCTGAGCACGAAGGAGGCCCTCTGCCCTGATGCCGGGCAGGGGCACGGTGTTAACCGGGTGGCGAGTGCGGATTTCACTCTAAAGCTGGGAGAATTCTCAGCCCACACTTTAAACCAATGGCCTGGACTGCAGGGGAAGGCGACGGACCTTTCCAGAAGTCTTTCGGGAGTCTGGTCCCCCAGTTACCGGTGACAGTGCAGGGGTTCTGGGTCTGCTGACCGTGGAGCGTCGTGTTCAATGCAGGTGCTGTCCCTGGACAGACCGATCTGCACCAGGCATCAGACAGCAGCTCAGTCAACCAGCTTGGTCATCCCCAAACACTCCTTGAGAAAATGAGAGAGAGAGGTTCAGAGACTGGGTCTTGGGTGCATAGGTGCACCCCGAGTCACCAAGAAAACCCCCCAGGTTAAACCCAA